>CM050322.1:61929587-61959318 GCA_027475135.1 Bactrocera correcta
AAGAGAATCAAAATCCATTGATAAAAGGAGTTCACTCTTGGTTCTTAACCCATTCTTGGACACGAAAGGTCTGCTTCGTGCGAATGGTAGGCTTGCTAGCTCAAGCCTGACGTACAACGAACGCCACCCTCTAATTACAGCAGAGAAATCCCAACTTGCCACATTACTCCTCAATTATATCCACTTACTCATGCTTCACGCTGAACATCGGCTAATGCAGCATATAGTCCGTCAAGAATTCTATATTCCCCGTCTTAAGCCCCAAATAAAGAAATGCATTTTCATGTGCAAGATCTGCACTATGCACAAGCAGAAGTTACGAACTCAGATTATGGCAGCACTTCCACCGGAACGCTGCAACTTCGCTCTGCCTTTCACAGTTACAGGTGTCGACTTTGCTGGGCCTTTTCAGATAAAGGCGTCCATGCTAAGGTCCCCCACTCTAATGAAAGGCTCTGTGGCTGTCTTTGTCTATTTTACGACAAAAGCAGTGCACCTCGAGCTGTGTACGAATCTGACAAAGGAGGCTTTTCTCGCGGCATTCGCTCGCTTCGTCGGACGACGCGGCTTCCCATCAAAACTGATGATGCGATAATGGTAAGACCTTCATTGGAGCCCAAAGAGCCACTGAAAAGGAGTTTGTGGATTTTATCAAACAAGTCTCACAAGAGATTGTACAAAGGTATGCTCCCCAAGTTATTAACTGGCAATTTATCCCCCCAAGCGCTCCTCATATGGGAGGTTTATGGGAATCAGCAGTAAAAAAAAAAGTAGCTGGAAACTACAAATCTAATTATGAACAGTTCACCACACTGTTAGTGCAAATTGAAGCCGTTCTCAATTCACGGCCACTCACAACCCTCTCGTAAGATCCCTCTGACTTCACAGCCCTAACACCAGGGCATTTTCTCAAAGGAGCACCCATTCTGGCCACACCTGAGCCAGGCGTGGGGTCGCTATCCTTATTAAATCAATGGGAGAGAATCAAAATTCTCCATCATAATTTCAGTAGCCGATGGAAAGAAGACTATATAAAGGACCTTCACAAAAGGTACAGGTGGAAGAGTCCAGAAAAGGCGCCAAAGCTTGGAGATTGTGTCATCATCCAGGATGGCTGTCTACCCCCCACCGAATGGCGGCTTGGCCGCATAGAAAAATTACACTACGGTTCCGACGGTCATGTGCGAGTCGTTGCTCTGCGCACTCAAAGCGGTATATTAACAAGACCGTTCGTGAAACTATGTTTTCTACCACACATTGACGAAACCGCAAATAACGAAAAAACCGCTGATACTACCGTAACGCCAATAAAATAACCAAAAACGCGACGTAATAAACCCGCAAGTAAAAAACTCGTTTAAACTAAATCGAAACCTAATGCAATGGTCGATCTACGTGACGACCCTTTAATGCCACAAAACGTGGCACAATCGCCATATACATTTTAATGACACCCATTTATAACCATATTACTCCTCCCACACAGCTTACAATGGATGTGGATATGCCAGCAGTGCCAACGCCAACGGTGAGGTCAGCCATAACCGTGCCACGTCCTGGGTCAGCTGCTCATCGTAGTAGCACGCGACCACTACCACCGTCCTCAGCACCCGTAGCAGAACCTCAGCGCAGCCTATGTCCCCTATGTCGGCGCCTACACCGGCTACAACATTGTAGCATCTTCCGCAGCATGCAGCCCATGCAACGACAGAAGGTTGCTCAAGCTCACGGGCACTGCCTGAATTGCTTAGCAACCGATCGCAGCAGCCAAGTCGGCATCGAAGGATAATTGCCCCTCTATCGTCCAGAACAAGACGAAATGAAACATCCCCACGGCGCCAGCAGCATCGTTCATCATACCGCCGCTTCACTGGCCTTAGCAGCGTTGTTGCCACGCTGCAGCAATTACAGCATCTGCTAGGCTAGTATTCGCCTAGGGTGGCCGGGATGGCTAGATGAGTTAGCTTTTCCCTCTGTACGCCCGACACTGAACAACCACACGACAACACACCACACTAACACGATCTACATGTGAAGACACCGCACATCCAGACATCCCACATGAAGACACCACACACTACTACACATGAATATATATCACACATACGGACATCACAACCGACCGTTCGAGAGGACGACCTTCCCTTCTTTATCGATCTCGCAACGAGCAAACGTCCGTCGCCGCATCAACGTTATTTTTTTCTTTTTTTTTTACTCCGTATCCTCCGAATCTTAAATAAAAACGAATGTCGAGTGCAGAGGTAAGTGGTGACAAAAAAAAGGTGTTAAAGAAACAGAGAGAAACCTTTGCTCTTAACAGTTTCTCTGTGTAACAAAAATGGATTGAATCGGATCAATACGGTCAAAAGTTAACAATAAATACCGGAATCCACATTTCCGGTACTTAATGGCTAGAGCAGTTATGGTTGGATATGGGAAATTTTTGGTCATAAGGCGGAATTCTTTAAAAGAATTTTTAGCTGTAAGAATAACCAGAATATAAGAAGAATATCACGTACTAAATTTAGTCAAAAGCGTTAGGTTCAGATATGTGGTTTCACCAAAAATTGGGTGGTGCCACGCTCGTTGTTCAATTTTTACCCGGCTCCTTTGAGCCAAGAGGTAAATTTTTACGTCTCTGACGTATTTAGATATAGATTTTTCGCGCTTTTGCTAGTTGGGGTGTGACCGTGGTTTTCAATAACAACGTGGAATTCTCATAACAGTTGAGCCAGGTAAATTTAGTGGTTGTAGTTTTAGTGGCTTAGGAAATGTGTAAATTAAACTTATTAGAGTACGATTCCACCCCCACTAATTATGTAATTAAAGTGCGTAGTAATGGAACTTTATAAGTTTTCGGTTAATAGTGTTTTGTGAGCGTAGCAGTGGTCCGATTACGCATATCCACGAACTCGAATTTTATTTTGTACTAAGAAACTCGCATACTAAGTTTCATGAAGATATCTAAATTTTTACTCAAGTTACAGCTTGCGCCCAGAGGCAGACAGCTTTATTGGTATGTTTTGTTAGTTTCGCTCTTTTCACAACAGATGACATAGGAATGTCAGAATAGTATTATATAGTCTATTTAGTTGAATGCAGTCGGGCAGATCTCACATATTTCTCCCAAAAGAGAGCGGTGCCACACCTACTGTCCAATTTTGACCCCGGCTTATATAAAGCTATCTAATATCATCTCGATGGTACATTTTAATGTCTCTTGAGTATTTGTTATTAACTTAATGCACTTTTAGTAGTTTTTAATAGTACCGTTATAAGGGAAGTGAGCAGGGTTATGATCCGATTCCACTCATTACTCTACCAGTAGAAATTCTTATTTGTTATTTTAACTTTAATGGTTTGAGCGATAAGTAAATTAAACCTATTATGGATAGGGCCTACACCCACTTTTTCAAACATTTTAACCTACTCAACTGCGATACTCTGCGCCAAATAACAGTTCTATATATTAATTCAGCGTGAGGTTGTGGTAATTATAAGCTTTACTTTAACGGCATTTCTACGAATTTTTTCCAAGTAAAAGGTGTATTAAATTTTATTACGATATCTCATTTTTTACTTAAGAACAGTTTGCATAGGTGGACAGACGGACAGACAGATAGACCTTCGGATTTCAACTCATACTGTGGACCAATGTATCGCAAGAATATAAAAAGGGAAACTATAAATTAAAGAATCGTTAAAGGATTCATATCTTTTACTGCAGTATACAAAGTTTTGAATATAATATTACAAATCTGTATGTTTAATCTCTCAACTTATATTTACTAAAGCTGTGGTCGTGGAGGCATTATATTTGTACTAGTAACCGCAATACAATAAGATCCAATCTTACAGATTTTACATAGCGCCAGACCACAACCGACGAAAGCTGCACGTTCGTTTGCAATGGCAGAGAAGTGGCCGATAGCATGCCAGTCTGCAACGCTGAAATGGTATGAAAGTTATTACGTCTCAGATTTTAAAATATTTACACCGAAAATTTTGGAAATTCTTCAACCATTTTATTTCCATCATTCACCAAAAAATATTCGCTCCACCAATCATTTAACACCTCCACTACCACATTTGCTACCGTTTTTGGCTTTACACTTGGGCCTATTATATGGTGATTTTGACTGGAGCCTGGAAATCACTCCGTAGAACGAGAGACGTCATGCTTCATATTACAGTGTTATGCATGGTGTCCAGCAATATATGTACACTAACTCGTCATCCCAAACTATTTCCCGCCTACGCGTGGTTTTAGGTAATTTTTCCACCTCCTTTGAAAGTTTATTCACCCCCCGCTAGTTTGTTACGGTACTCATTGTGTCGATCGACATACATACGCTTTATTTTGTCTGTCAATGGCAAAAGTCCAAGGATTTCCCCTGCCCTAGGCTTAGAATAGAGATTATTGCTTAAGACATGTACTAATAATATATGTAAAAGAATACTTACCACATTATCCCGATTACACATAAAATGCTTACTAGTGCCACACAACTCCTGTTGCTTGTCACAATATAATAAGCATTGACGGAACCCAAAACCATATCGAAAAAGCGACAAAATAAAAGCCAATGTTTAAAAAATTTGTCATGCTATTGTACTGATGCACGCATATAAATAATTGAAATATGTATTATTAAAAATTTAACTTCAAATTAAATTACAATTTCATGAAGAGTTTATAAGTAGTATAAGTATTTGTGAAAGATTTACTAAGTAATGGGATCTTTAGGCTGTATCAAATTTTAAAACAGACAAATTCCCGAATATTATCAGCAGAATTTCCGGAGTGTCATTAGGCTCGAAAACAGAAAGGGTGCTCGTATGTCAATAATAATTAGCATACAATTTCTAAAAGTAATTATGTTTCGGTTTCATTCCTTTTGATGATTAAAATTTAAGGTCATTAGAGAAGTGATGGATGAAAGTCATTGTATGGTTTAAAAATCTTCAAAGACCACTCACTAGCCGCCGATTGACTATTTTAAATGAGTGTTCCGGAATCAAACAGATGTAAAGGCATATTCGTTTTGTTCGTCATTCTAGATGCACATTAGATGTTGTATAGAACGACATTACTATCTGAATGTAAGGAGCTACAAAGGACTTTTAAGTTAATGTAGATGATATTAAGCTTTGTTGTACACTAAATGATGATCCTAAATCCAGTAATCCGAAACTAAAAATGCTGAACCTGTGTTCAATCATAACAAATCAAATTTTTACCATCAGAAATAAGAAATGGCGTACCAAAAAACTGTACGAACACAAAAAATATATATGTATTTATAATGTATATATATTTTATAACTTCAAAGTTTCCAGAAAATCCATAACATACGTAAAAAAATTGCTATGTGAAAAATTTTTTTAATAAAATGAAGAATCGCCAGAAAAAGCGGAATATTTTATTAGAATCAGTTTTGAAAAAAGGCGTTTAGCAAAGCCAACCAATTTTCTGAAAACACATTTGAGCCCCACGATAGCAATAGTATTATACTTAAAAATATTTTGTTTGCAATACAACCAATGTTTTTCATTTATTTAGAAACATTGACGTATTTTCTGCAGATGTATTGGCTATCATTGAACACGTGCTACGCTCTGAATAAGTCTTTCTCTGTGAATGCTAACGTACCTAGACGCTCGGTCGATTCTGCGTTGGAAAAGGGACAGCACATAAACTGTTTTTCATGACCAAAATTTTGTGTCTTCAGAAGAACAAAACATTGCAACAATTGTAATTAATACTTACTTCCTGTTTACCAACTTTTATACAATTATTATTATTTTAATTTTTACTGTATTTTTCTTGACTCATCAAATTTCTTTTACTTATGTTAAATTAGTCAGCAGAATAAAACATTGTAACAATTGTAATTAATGCTTACTTCCTGTTTACCGACTTTTACTATTATTATTGTTTTAATTTTTCCTGTACTTTTCTTGACTCATCAAATTTGTTTTATTCATTTACCTTCATGTTAAATTAATTCAAAAATAAAGATTCATTATTGGTGTAACCTTCAAAGAGATAAGTGGTTTTATGTAATTAATGCGAAGAGAAATCTATTTTCTGAAATGTGCCTAAACTCATTTTTGTCGGGTTTACGGGAACTTATGGGATCTACGATTAGAGCAATGAGACCAGAATCATTGCCGATTGCCCTTGACTACTGCATCAGAGAACAGAAAGTTCATTATATTAGGTCGAATTTGAATAAACCCAAATATCCTCAATAGAGACCAAATTACCAATATAATCCATATCCTAAATATCCACAAAATTTTGTAAATAATGCACCAAGAGAAGAAAGATAAAAAAAAAAAACCAGACCTTACTATGTCAATAACAATAATTTTGAGCCAAACTCAAACAATCAGAATCGTAATTTGTTACCCCAAAATTCCCAAGTACACCGCGAGAATTTTTCAAATTTTAAACCCAGCCAACGCTTCGATAATTTTTCGGGACAAACAAATTGGAAGCAATGACAACCTCCACCAGAACCTATGGATACCGGTAGTGGATTTTCAAAATTTGAAAAGGGCACAAACAAATTTAAAACTAGCCCAAGCACTCAATTTAGTAGGACAATAAATAGGAATGAAATGAATAATATTAACGAATTTAGAAGTCTTCTGAAAGTCTGAAAGCTCTATCCCATGTCTTGACCACGCTAATAAGATAAACCTGAACCAATATGAAAATTATAATATTAACGGTAATCAGGATTTTTTACAGTTAGCCCCAAGAAACAAATAGGATATATAGACTGCAATAAACATGGTAGTAATTTACCCTATATCAGTATAAGCTCTCCATTTGGCAGACAATTAAGATTCCTAATAGATACCGGAGCTTCTTCTTCATTTATAAACCCAGAATTTATAAATCCCTTAGATATCAAGAAATGTATTCCAATAACTATATCTACTATCTTACATAAATATATAATTGACAAGCAAGTGACATTACCTATTTTCAAAGAAATTAGGAAAACAGGAACTCTTAAATTCTTAGTTTACAAATTCCATGATTATTTTGACAGACTGTTAGGCTTAGATTTTCTGACAAAAATTAAAGCTTAAATTGATTCTTGAAAATAAAATATTAATTACAAATAATATTACAATACCTCTTAAAATGAAACCAAATTTTTCCTTTGATAAATTCACAATAGAGGCAAATTCGAAAAAAATCGTAAAACTGCCAGTTGATTCTAAGGAAGGAGATATTATGATAAATACAATAATTTTGGACAACGGCTATTTATTTCTCCAGGCATATACTTTGCGAAAGACTGGTTTAGTACAATAGAAGTAGTTAATCCTACGGGGAATGACCAAACAATTTTCGTAGAGCATAGAGCAGCCCCTAAAAACAAGTCCGAATGATTCAGAAAACTTCGTCGAACTTAATAACTTTAATATGCATTGCAAATCAAACAGTGAAAGAATTGCAAATTTATCTGACTTACTCCGAATGGAACATCTGAATGGCACATCTGAAAAGCATAAACTTTTGAAACTATGTACTAAATATAGTGATATCTTTTATAGAGAAGATGAAAAGTTGACGTTTGCAAATGATATAAAACACAGGATTAGGACGACGGACGATATTCCTATTCATACTAGGTCTTACAGATATCCTTTCGTTCACAAAGAGGAAGTTCGGAGACAGATATCAGAGATGTTGGAGCAAGGGATCATTAGGCCGAGCTTTTCCCCATGGAGCTCTCCAGTATGGATTGTTCAAAAAAAAGAAGGACGCATCGGGGAAGACGAATTGGAGACTGGTCATTGACTACGGGAAGTTGAACGAGAAAACCGTCTCGGACAGGTACCCACTTCCGAACATATCTGAGATTTTGGATAAACTGGGCAAATGCCTTTACTTTTCGACTTTGGACTTAGCAAGTGCCTTCCATAAAATTGAAATGGATCCACGGGACATATCAAAAACAGCCTTAACTGTGGAGGGGGCTCACTAGGAATACGTAATAATGCCTTTTAGCTTAAAAAACGCACCCTCAACTTTCCAGAGGGTTATGGATAATGTCCTAAATGATTTGGTTGGAAAAATCTGTCTAGTGTATTTAGATGACATTATTATATTTTAGACGTCCCTCCAGGAACATATTGAGAATTTAGAAAAAGTCTTTCTAAAGTTAAAATGTTCAAATTTTAAGGTTCAGATGGACAAATCAGAGTTTGTGCGAAAAGAAATTGCTTTTTTAGGACACGTAGTTACGACGGAAGGCATAAAACCGGATCGGACAAAAATAGAAGCTATCCGGAAATTTCCAATACGCACTAATCGTGAAATAAAATCGTTCATAGCCCTACTTAGTTATTATAGGAAGTTTATCCCGAACCTGGCAAGACTTGCAAAACCAATGACAGAATGCTTAAAAAAGGGCAGAAGCATAACATTAAACGCCAGATATCTAGAAGCTTTGAAACATGCCAGAACATTTTAATGAACGATCCAATACTGCAATACCCTGATTTCTCAAAGCCATTTTTACTCACGACAGACGCAAATAACATTGCGCTTGGAGCAGTCCTTTCTCAAGGTCACATAGGTAGTGACAAACCTATTTGCTACGCAAGTGGGACTCTTTCTGAGAGAGAGATTAACTATTCCACTATTGAGAAAGAGCTTTTAGCCATAGTGTGGGCAACCAAATATTTCCGTCCATATCTCTTCGGTCGTAAATTTAAAATAATTACTGACCACAGACCACTTACGTGGCTAATGAGTTTCAAGGAGCCCAATTCGAAATTGGTGAGATGGCTCCTGAAGTTGGAAGAGTATGACTACGAGATCGTATACAAAAAAGGAAAATTGAACAGTAACGCAGATGCATTGAGCAGGATAAAATTAGACCATAATAAAACCGCTGATATAAATTTGTGTGATTCGGACGAACTGTCTACAATACATTTATGTAAGGAAAATGTGAATGATGGCATACCAATTTCAGAAAAACCTTTAAATGAATTCAACTTGCAACTTTTACTAGAAAGATCTGACAAAAAGCCCAGTATGACTGTTGAAACCATCTTTAGAAACAATCAACGTAGAACTATAAGAGAAAAAGAATTTTCTCAAGACACAATAGTTCAAATTTTCAAAAAGTTTATACCCTCAGGTAAACTAACTGCCATCTTCTCCGATGAATCAACTTTCAGAACTATTCAACTGATATACTCAAAATACTTTTCAAATGGAAAACAGTTTCGTATCGTCCGATCCACTAAAATCCTAACAGATGTAACTGACAATGATAAACAAGTTGAACTAATTCGTACCTGTCATGAAAATAGGAACCATAGAGGAATTACCGAAATTTATGAATACTTAAAGAGACAACATTATTTTCCCTTTATGCAATCTATAATAAGTAAAACTTTAAATAATTGTGAAATTTGCAATACACTCAAATACGACAGACACCCACCAAAATTAGAATTCCAAGTTACAGAAGCACCAAACGAACCTCTTCAAATTTTGCACATTGACATATATACTATAAATAGTAAATGTATTTTGACCATCATCGATAAATTTTCTAAATATGCGACAGGTTATACATTACCATCAAGAACAAGCGTTTGTGTGCTCAAAGCTTTAAAAACATTTATGAACCTTGCGGGAATACCTAAGAAAATTGTTTGTGATCAGGGTACCGAATTTACATCAAACATTTTTAAAGATTTTTGTAGACAATATGAAATTATACTTCACATCATTTCAACAATCCAGTAGCAACTCTCCAGTAGAACGACTTCATTCAACAATAACTGAAATATACAGAATTATAATGACAACCAGAAAGTCCAAGAAAATGGAATTAGATCACGAAGAAATATTAGATGAGACGTTTATAACTTATAATAACACAATCCATTCATCTACAAAATTCACACCATATGATTTATTCTTTGGAAGACCGTATAAATTCTCAAAAGACATAAAATACGACAATAAACACGAATTTTTAGTTAAGTTAAATGAATTTAAAGAAAAACTATACCCCGTTGTTAAAGAAAAAGTTATGAAAGCTAAATTAAAAAATATTAGTCGTCTTAATAAATTTAGGAAACCTCCAGAGCGTAGGAACAAAGAAAAGGATATATATAGAAAAGAATGTAGGAGAAACAAATTAACTGCACGATTCTCAAAACATAAAGTATTACAGGACGTTACGTTCCTTTACAAACTACTAAAGACAAAAAATTACACAAATCAAAAATTAAACTGAGATCACGAACATAATAAACAATCATTTACTTTTAGATTAGCCTTTGCTTATGGACAAGTCTTGGAAAAACAAAATTTTTACAAAACCAGAATATGATAGCCCTGAAGATTGGACACGAGAGAACGATTGAAAGTTATTTCAATTTCATTCATATAATAGACTTGGACAATTATAATTTGCAAACTTTAAAATTAATTACTATCGTAGACAAATTTGAAAAAAATAGTCTTCTAAAAGATGCTGCTAAAATTTGTAAGCTGAAACTTAAGGGACTCGAAAACAAACTACAGACATTAAACCCATATAAACGTACAAAACGAGGACTATTCAACGGCTTAGGCTCTGTAATAAAATATGTAACTAGGAACATGGACGCAAATGACGCTATGACTATAAATAAACAAATACAAGAACTCAAGGACACAACATTAAATTCAAAAATAATAGAGGAAAATCAAAAAAGTTTGAATATACATATGATACAGAGATTTAAAAATTTGACAGAGCATATAAATAACAATCAGGAAAGCATAACAAAATTTTTAGAAAAACTCTCAGCAAAACCAACTAATCATATTCTAAAAGAAGACAATGCGCTATTAGAAATCCAATACATGAATCAGCTTGACTATAATATAGATTTATTATTGAACCATATCTCTGACATAATAGAAGCTGTAATGCTCGCAAAGCTTGGTATAGTATCAAAGCTTATTCTTCATCCAGATGAATTGGATGAAATTTTAAATCCCAGAATATTGACTTAGTTTCGGACAGGCACCTTTACGAACTTCTGGAACTCCAAGCATATTATAATAATAGCAACCTAATTTTTAATTTAAAACTACCAAATTTGGCTAAAAGTACGAATTCGCTTTTCCATCTCACTCCTCTTCCTATGAATAATACGAAAGTAATTAAAACAAAACCATACGTAAATTACAATAACCACGAGCTCCAGTAATTAACAGAAATTTGCCCAAAAATTGAGAATGTGTATTACTGCAAGAGGTCAAATGACTTCGAAAGCACCAATAATTCACTTTGTATCGGTAAAATCTTGAATAATAAAACACAAATATGTCCTGTGAACGATTAGGGGCCCACATCGAATATATTCCAACCGGAAGATAATTATATAATGGTTATCAACGTAAAGGGACTACCGATAACCTCTGATTGTGGGCAAAACTTCACAATTGAAGGAACCTCTCTTCTCCACTACACAAATTGTTCCGTCACGATAGCGGGAACAACATATAAAGACAACCCTTCAGTCCATTGGGACACAATCTTCGTAGCACCACCAAATCTAGAGAAAGTGCAAATAACAACAGTAACAGAAACTTTAAGCCTAGAGAAATCCAAAGATTATAGTTTCATCAACGAAAACGATATTATGAAATTAAGAAAGGATGCAATTCAAAGAAGAAACATAATAACGATAATAACATTGATACTCATCACCTTAACTATCACCAGTATAACTCTGTTATGGAAAGAACCCAGAATTCGGTATTATCCTAAGCCCACTGAAGCCGCTCTGTCCCCACCAACTTCGTTGTGGCCATCGCTCTACTCTAAGGGGGGAGGAGTTATATCGTCACATCAACCCCCACTAAAACCCAGAAGACACCAATAAAACAACAACAACAAATCATTAAATCTATTTACACACTTAATAAAATTTTCATTTGAATTTTAAATAGTTTAAGTCAGCATATAAAACATTATTTTACAAACTACATAAATTGTATTCATATTCATAAATTAATTTTAAAATATTAAAGTCAGGAGAACAAAACATTGCAACAATTGTAATTAATACTTACTTCCTGTTTACCAACTTTTATACAATTATTATTATTTTAATTTTTACTGTATTTTTCTTGACTCATCAAATTTCTTTTACTAATTTACCTTCATGTAAATTAATTCAAAAATAAAGATTCATTATTGGTGTAACCTTCAAAGAGATAAAGTGGTTTTATTGAGTGCAGTTAACGAAGAACCTAATAACATAACTCGCGCAAAGGACCATAAGTCTTTCGCAGACCTTTTCGACTCATCCGTTGTTGACATCGTCCAAACCTTTGCGAGTTACTTATACAGTTTTGTGTCATATCTAAATGAAATACTTTGGCCTACGCTTGTGGAACAACAAAGGATGAAGGAAGACTTCCAATTAAAAAAAAAAAAAAAAAAACCGTTTCCATTTGTGCTTGGATTAATACACCAGCGTTGACCGAAAAGTTTTTAAATAGATTAATCGAACTGCTATCGATCTGACAGTACATTTATATGTATATCTTTATTTAAATAATTTTTATTCATTATTCTCTTGTTTACTTAAAGTTTCAATTATGTTTCTAGCTTATTAAGCATATTTCAAAAGAGCGTACAATATTTATTAACTATTCAATATAGTAAATTTGTATTTATCAATAAAAACAAAAACGTTATATTCACTGTAAGAGTAACCGCATTGATTATTTCCAAATTTGAAACTAATAGGTACTAATTATCTTCATTTCTTGTTAAGAACAAATGAACATAAAATATATTATCAAACATCGTTTTATTTTATTTTATTAATTTTATATTCATCTTGTACTCGTAAGAAATCATTAATTGTCAAAGTTGTTAGTTGTTAATACTTATGATATTGAAAAAGGGAAGGTCATTCTTAATTCTTAATAATAATATTTATTTATAGATTCTATACTCTTGCCACCAGTCGCTACAGAGTATTATAGTCTTGTTCACCTAACGGTTGTACGTATCACCGCGACGTAAAATCACGAGATGGATATAGGGTTATTCCATACCAAATCGACCACTTTTGAACACGACCCTTTTAGATTTTGCTGGATATTATCCATCCTTTTCTACCCTTTGAAAAACATTTTTGAGAAATTTTTCAAAAATTTTTGTCCAACTTCAAAAAAGTTATGAATTTCGCTATTTTTTGCAAAAAATGGCTTTTATATTTTCAAATAGCCATAACTTTTGTAGAAATTGACTTTTGGGGACCTTTTTTTTACATTTTCGTTTTTGAAAAAATTTTTCGAAAAAATACAAAAAAAAAATTGAACGCGATAACTATATAAAATAATCTGTATTTTTAAATAAAATCGTAATTTGTTTTTTTTTTTTAAGTTCGCCATTTTTTTTCTTTAAAACAAACTTTAATTAATATGACAACTATCCCTGCTAATTCCGGAGTAGGCTGATTTTTTTTATATTTTTTTATTTATTTAAAAAAAAATTAAATTTTTTTTTCCGTAAACTTTATTTTTATCATGTAAAAAATATAATTTAACGATTTTATGATTTCACAGAAACAATAAAAAAAAATATTAATTTTTTTTTTTTTTTGGTGTTTAAATATTTTACAAATTTTTTAGAGTTTGAAAACTTTTTAACATAAATACAAACAACCAGTTTTGTCCGGAATTATGCAATGTAGTTGTTGAGTTCCTACAAATTACGTATTTATGTAGTTGTGAAGTTCCTAAAGTTTACGGGAAAAATTTTTTTCTTTTTTTTTTGAATAAATAAAAAAAATGTTAAAAAACGGCCCACTCCGGGATTAGCAGGGATAGTTGTCAAATTAATTGAAGTTTTTTTTTAAGGAAAAAAAAACAAAAAACTGGCGAACTTCCAAAAAAAAAAATTACGATTTTACTTAAAAAAAACGATTATTTTATATAGCTGATCGTGTTAAATTTTTGTTGTGTATTTTTTCGAAAAGTTCATTCAAGAACAAAAATTTAAAAAAAAGGTCCCCAAAAGTCAATTTCTACAAAAGTTATGGCTATTCGAAAAAAATAGCAAAATTCATAACTTTATTGAAGTTGGACAAACAATTTTGAACAAATTATCGAAAATGTTTTTTAAAGGGTAGAAAAGATAGATAAGTTTCAGCAAAATCTAAAGGGGTCGGGTTCAAAAGTGGTCGATTTGGTATGGAATACCCCATACATAAAATTGCTTGAACTCCGAACTTCTGGTTGACATTATACACTTATTTCTCTGGCTTGGATATACATATTTAATGGTTGACAAATAATTTGATCTAAAGAATGTAATCGGACACTATTTTATTGATGAAATTTTATTTTTTATTTAAATTTAATGAAAATTTTAACAGCAAGAAAATTACATCATCATTTATCATCAAATTCTTCATAGTTACTCGGTTCTTCCTCTTCACTTTCTTCTTCCTCTTGCTCGATTTGAGTCGACTTCTCCAAGAAGAGAGATATATCAGTTATATCCTCATCAATTTTGAAACAATCTTCATTTGTTGCATTTGATTCGATGTTCGTGCAAGATTGGCCTTGACAATTTTCTGCACCCGCAATTAGTTGGGCAACCTTTTTTGCAATTACAAAAAATTGTATCAAGTAAATCCAAACTGTGATTCATCAATTTTCAGCCCCAGTATTCAGGATTTAGATCATTGCCTGGCCACACTTGCATTTGGTAGAACACACGGAACAACTGTTGATATGCCAAAGCAGATGTTGGAGGGAGACAAGATAACTCTCTTATTGTTTCTTGTATATTTCACGAAACTCAAATATCTACACTTGTCTATTGATTCTAGTTTTTTGGAGCTCCGTACATAGCAAGGAGAACTCGAATTCTATTAGTGAGGATATTATCTGCTGACAAGTTAATATTTGTAAATACTTTTACGTATTCAACCAAGTTCACGTTTTTCAAACAATTTGAATTTTGCCTCTTTTGAAAATCGGTGAGGTCGTATCGCAGCCAGTTATCTCATGAAGGAATAATATACATATAAGACTCACATTTTGGATATGCAGTTAAACTTTGTGAAGAATATACTTTTGTTGAACTTAAGCTCTCCCAGGTTTTAAAAAGTAAATGATCTTATCACTAGGTGTTCGTGCACTTAATATTAGGTTGTCAAAAAAGTCTTGCGGTATTTTCGCTAGTTGGCGCTGCAAGCGCGTAGTTCTATTTTTATTCGTCGCATCGGGTCATGCTATACCCATTTCACGCGCTAACGCGTGTTTGATTGATTGTCATTCGTGAGTTATAACGTCGCAAAAATGGGCCAAAATAAAGAGAAAATACGGCATATTTTACAGTACTACTACGATAAAGGCAAAAATGCATCTCAATAAATTTGTGCAGTTTATGAACCCGATACAGTTTCCATTTCCACCGCGCCACGAAGGTTTCAACGTTTTCGTTCTGGTGTAGAGGTGGTCGAAGATGCGCCACGCTCCGGAAGGCCTGTCGTCAAAAATTGCGCTAAAATCGGTAAATTGGTCGAAAGAGACCGGCATAGTAGTCACCAAACCGTTATAAACCATTTGAAGAAGCTTGGAGTCACTAAAAAGCTCGATGTATGGGTGCCACACGAATTGATTCGATAAAAATACCGCAAGACTTTTTTGACAACCCTATATTATTAACAAACCTACATCTTTTCCAACAATTGTGATGCTTAGGAGGCTAATCCCACGGTAGTTGACGCAGATTGTGGGGTCTCCTTTTTTATGGATTGGGCATAGCATACTTAAATTCCAATCGTTGGGCATGCTTTCGTCCGACCATATTTTACAAAGAAGCTGATGCATGTTCCTTATCAGTTCTTCGCCGCCGTGTTTGAATAGCTCGGCCGGCAATCCGTCGGCCCCTGCCGCTTAGTTGTTCTTCAGGCGGGCAATTGAACGTCTGCTCCATCGTCATCGATTGGAGAATCGGGTTCGCCTTCTCCTTCCGTTGTGCTTTCACTGCCATTCAGCAGGCTGGAGAAGTGTTCCCTCCATAATTTAAGTATGCTTTGGGCATCGGTGACTTGATCATCTTTGGAGTTCTACAAGAGTATGCTCCGGTCTTAAAACTTCTGTAAGCCACCTCATTTTTTCATAGAATTATCGAGCATTATCCCTTTCGGCCAGCTTATCAAGCTCTTCATACTCACGCATTTCGGCCTCTTTCTGCAAATGCGTCTCGCTTCCCTCTTGGGCTCTCGGTATCTATCCCATCCCGCACGTGTTGTGGTCGATCGCAACGTTGCGAGGTAGGCAACCTGTTTTCTCTCCGCTGCGATACGGCAATCCTCGTCGTACCAGCTGTTCTTTTGCACATTCCCAAAAACCAATGATTTCGGTTGCAGCTGTACGTAAGGAGTTTGAAATGCCGTCCCACAGTTCCCTTATACCGAGTTGTTGACGAGTGCTCTCAGAGAGCAGGAGTGCAAGCCGAGTAGAAAATCGTTCTGTTGTCTGTTGTGATTGAAGCTTCTCGACGTCGAACCTTCCTTTTGTTTGTTGACGTGCGTTTTTAGCTGCACAGAGGCGGGTGTGAATCTTGGCTGCAACAATATAGTGGTCCGAGTTGATGTTAGGACCTCGGAGCGTACGCACGTCTAGAACACTAGAGACGTGTCTTCCATCTATCACAACATGATCGATCTGGTTGGTGGCTTTTCGATCCGGAGACAGCCAGGTAGCTTGGTGTATTTTCTTGCGCTGGAATCTAGTACCACCTTGCCCACCCTGGCGTTAAAGTCGCCAAGCACGTTTTTGACATTGTGGTGGGGGCAGCGCTCATAGGTGTGCTCCAAGCGCTTATAAAAGGCATCTTTGGTCACATCGTCCTTCTCTTCCTTCGGGGCGTGGGCGCAAATCGGCGATATGTTGAAGAACCTCGCTTTGATACGGATTGTGGCTAGACGTTCATTCACCGAAATGAGTGAGAGTACTCGGTGACGGAGTCTCTCTCCCACCACGAATCTCACACCAAACTTGCGCTCCTTTATATCTCCACTGTGGTAAATGCCACAAAGACCTACTTGTCTTTGTCGTTGTCCCGTCCATCGCATTTCTTGGACGTCGGGGTCCCAAACCCAACGCACAACCCTATGCAACATACCCTGCATAGGGTTGTGCGTTGGGTTTGGGACCCCGACGTCGCCTTCTAAAGTTCGCCTTGTTCTTAGGTTACCCAGAGGATACTTGGTCAAAGACCGAAAGTCGTGAGCTGCTTGAGTCATATGTAAAGAATCGTTTCTGGCCACTTCATCCTACAAACAAATATTAACAACATAAATAACAGTCAGTTTTCTTAAGCTATGATGTGTAACTTAATTTTTAAATATCTTCTTTCTGGCTTTCGTCTGGGCAAAATCATCAATTATGTCATTGTAATCAATTTCTTGAACTAGTTGGGCTTCAATTGACAGTAGTGCTAAAGCATTGAGTCTCTCTTGGCCCATACTTGAGCGTAAATACGTTTTGACTTTTTTCAAGGTGGAAAAAGAACTTTCTCCTGAACAGTTCGTAGCCGGAATACTACTATACGTGGAGCAATGTCTACATTTGGATAAAAATCTTGAAGATTTTGAGAATGCAAAAAATTTTATATTCCTTGCGCGGAACGAATATCTTTTGTGTTCATTGGAGATTATGACAGTGCAAAGTTCAATTTATGAGAAATTATTTTTAATCTGTTTTTTAGAGTTATATTTAAAAAAAAAACACTTGCAAGTGTATCAAAATACTTACATCCGATGTACCTGATGCTTGTTGGTCTTCACTTACAAGTTTTTCTGATCTCATCATAAAATTACATATTTTTGGAATTTTATTCAGTAAAGTTTCTTGTTTTGATGATTTTTCTGATTTCCTTTTACGATATTCCGCACCGCTCAGTCTTTTCCGATAATCACTCATTGCTAATAAAAAAATTAAATTCAGAGAACCTCGACAACTTAGTTAAAAAAAATGGATAACTCAAAGTAAAATTGAATTTTTCAATGGTAAGAAACACAATAATATTATTATGAGCCTTTTACACTTGAACGGCTTTCATAAAACTGAAATAATTTATGCGTCTTGTATACAGCGCGATGCTGTTTTTGTATGCGTAAAAGAAAGCAAAGTCAAACCTCTGTCAATTAGAGATGAGCGATATTGCGATTTTTCGATATCTGTGATTTCAGTGATTGCTATTTTTAAATCACTGTGATTTTATATTGCTATTGCGATCGCAACTAAGTCGACGTTCAAATGGAGACCTTTTGTTGTTGTTGTTGTTGTAGCGGCAGATTCTGACAATTTGACAGTGTTTGGCCGAATAAAAGTCCGGGTTCGTTCCACTTACGTAGACCCGACTGTCATGGGAACGACGGAAACATTTTGTCGTTATTGGCGGTAAATTTTCTTTTGGCTCCAGTAACTCGAGTCAAGTTTTTCCGCCTTTCCTTTCACAACATTTTCGCAAATGTTGGAGCGGTTCGGCTACCTGACACGTAGAGCATATCGCATAGTTCATTTGTATGTTGGTATGATGGTTTCACACATTTTTTAGAAGGGATTACCATTAGTGCGGTTCATAATTTATTTGTTTTGAATACCCGCTAATAATATTTTCAAGACCAAATTAATAACGGGAATTTCCTAATTTTTGGGAAAATATTAAAAACCCGTAATTTTTTTATTCCATAATTTTTTCTGAAATTAATTAATTACAATTCTTGTTTTAAATTAAATTATATTCGGTTAAGCGAAATAATTATAAGAGCTTCTTAATAAAAGAATAAATACATATACAACAGTAAAAGTAACTCCATTTTTATTAAAATTCATATATATTAGTTATTAATGAGTGTTATTAAAAACTAAAATTAAATATTTAATATTTAATAATAATACCATGAAAAGAGTTTCAATTTGTACTCTAAACTAATGTTTTAAATTCATCACAAAAGCTTTCAAATTTGGTTTTAACAATAAGTAAAATTAAAAATTTAATTAAATCCCTCTGCCACGGTAACGATTTGTCTCGAAGTTCCTGGCTCATTATCAATATCTATTGGAGCTTCCGAGTTAGAGGGGGTTTGAATTACAGTAGTTGTAATATGATTTGCTTGTTTCTATTAGTAAAGCAAAAGTTAATAATTTTATATTAAAAAATGTTAAATTATAATATTACTTATATACCTTTTGAGCTGGTAGTTCCACTGTAGGATGTCTATTCTGGACATGTTTTCTTAAATTTGTTAATGATGTTTTATAAGAAATTTTTGATTTGCAAAGATTGCATTTTGCATATATTTCATCTAACACTTCAAACATCTGCCATAATTCACTTCTTTTCCTTGATAAATTTCCTGCCATTATTACAAATTATTAGAACGTTACACTTAAAACTTCAAACCGCTATGACGAAAAATAGCATATACATACGCATATATATATACTTACCCTGAAGAAAGTTGTTCTTCTTCTTCTTTACTGGCGTAGGCACCGCTTACGCGATTATAGCCGAGTCAATAACAGCGCGCCACTCGTTTCTTCTCCTCGCTACGTGGCGCCAATTGGATATTCCAAGCGAAGCCAGGTCCTTCTCCACTTGGTCCTTCCAACGGAGTGGAGGTCTTCCTCTTCCTCTGCTTCCTGCGGCGGGTACTGCGTCGAATACTTTCAGAGCTGGAGTGTTTTCATCCATCCGGACAACATGACCTAGCCAGCGTAGCCGCTGTCTTTTAATTCGCTGAACTATGTCAATGTCGTCGTATATCTCGTACAGCTCATCGTTCCATCGAATGCGATATTCGCCGTGGCCAACGCGCAAAGGACCATAAATCTTTGGCAGAAACTTTCTCTCGAAAACTCTTAGGTTCGACTCATCGGTTGTTGTCATCGTCCAGGCCTCTGCACCGTATAGCAGGACGGGAATTATGAGCGACTTATAGAGTTTAGTTTTTGTTCGTCGAGAGAGGACTTTACTTTTCAATTGCCTACTCAGTCCAAAGTAGCACCTGTTGGCAAGAGTAATCCTGCGTTGGATTTCCAGGCTGACATTGTTGGTGGTGTTTAAGCTGGTTCCAAGATAGACGAAATTATCTACAACTTCAAAGTTATGACTGTCAACAGTGACGTGGGAGCCAAGTCGCGAGTGCGACGACTGTTTGTTTGATGACAGGAGATATTTCGTCTTGCCCTCGTTCCCTGCCAGACCCACTTGTGTTGCTTCCTTGTTAAGTCTGGAGAAAGCAGAACTAACGGCGCGGGTGTTGAGGCCGATTATATCAATATAAAAATATCAATATAAAAATCACAGTTTCACAAGTTTATTGTGAACTGCTATCGCAAATCACAATTTCGAACTGCGATCGCAAATCACGGTTTCGAACTGCGATCGCAAATCACAGTTTCGAACTGCGATCGCAATTCACAGGTTCGAACTGCGATCGCAACACACGGGTTCGAACTGCTATCGCAATCGCAGTTCATAGAAGCGAACTGCTATTTATAAAATGTGATCGCAGTTGCGATTTGCGATTTTTACATCACAGTGAAAAAATCACCGGTAGTGAAATATCGCTCATCACTACTGTCAATACATACCGCGCGCAGCGCTCTTGTTTTCTGTGCGACATGCGACTCGCGAAATCGTATTTTTTTGCGAAAAACGGTATTTATTTTTTTTTACTTAATCTGTCTAGTCGTAAGTGCCGTTCAATAAGTTCCGTTATTTCGCAGAGCGTGGGTTTTGTATCAGTTTGTTGAAATATTGCATTCTTTAGAGGTGGTCATTCAAATAGCACATTTTTTGAAAGTGAATATTTTTTTACAAATAAAATATCAAACGTGACTTTTTATTACGAATTAAGGTTGTCTAAAATAAAGTGAGTTAATTCAAGGGAAAATAGGCCGTGGTAAGCACTGTACTCCGGAAGAACGACGCACAATGAGACAGACAAATAGTAACCGCGGCAAAAAATGGTTTTTGACGTGTCGTCCAATTTGGATGAAATTTTCAAAGCATATTAACAGATATATGAGTAACAATTCCCTGATATTTCAGCCTCATAACTTCATTACTTTTTGGTCTGGAGCAAGTCAAAGTTGAGGTATGCCAACGCGCTTGAAATATGTTAGTTCAATATGTTATAATCAAAAGCTTATTAAAATAAAAATACATAATAGATGTAACTTTAAAGTATTTTTTTTAATTAATTTAGTTATTGTAGAATGAGTAAATGAAAAAATAAATTTAAAAAAATACACAAAATTGGTTGCGCCATATTCCCACACTACAGCAAAATATTGGAAGTTAAAAAAAAAAATGCTATCCTGCAAATATTAAGGTTGATGAAAGTTTTAGCAGTGTTGGATTACAAGAATTACTTGATCACACTCTTTCAAGAATTTTTCAAGCAAAAACAAAAACTGAGATTGATGAGATTCCAAATGAGTTGAATTCAATAAGTAAATGGGGGTGTGATGGATCATCAGGGCACAGTGAATATCAACAACATTTCACCGATGAAAATGTTTCTGATAAAAATATGTTTTTAACATCTCTTTACAATGATTTTTATTCGTGTTGGGAAAATTCAGTACCATTTTCAACAAGACTTTGCAGGCCTATGAAATTCGAATTTGTGAAATAAACAGCAGATGTTATTAAAAATGAAGTTAATCGTGTAAATGCAGAAATTTAAAAACGACAGAATTCGAAATGTTCAACAAAAAGTTTGCGATATCTCATAGTTTAACTACGACGATGATTGACGGAAAAGTGGCAACAACAGTCAGTAAGAATTGCTCGAAGGCTGTTTGTTTCATATGTGGAGCAAAACCTAATGAAATGAATAATTTGGATGCAGTTATTTTGAGAACACATTCAGCTGAAGCATTGAAATCTTGAATTTCCGCTACATACTCGAATAAAATTCATTACATATCGGTTATTATAAAAGTTACAAAGCGTGGAGGACAAATAAAGATACAAAAGAACAGAAAGAAGCTGTTTAAACAGAAATGAAAAAAAAAAAAATTTCAATTCAGTTCTGGGCTTAAAAATTGATGCGGTGGAAAAGGCATGGGAACAACCAATGATGGTAATGTCTCCAGAAGATTTTTTGAAGATCCAGAAATAACCGCTGACATAACTGGTGTAAATGTAGACTTAATTCACCGCTTTAAAATTATATTAAATACTATAAATAGTAGTAAAAATATAGATGTT
Organism: Bactrocera correcta; assembly: GCA_027475135.1. Taxonomy (NCBI): domain Eukaryota; kingdom Metazoa; phylum Arthropoda; class Insecta; order Diptera; family Tephritidae; genus Bactrocera; species Bactrocera correcta. The sequence continues at coordinate 61,951,901 of CM050322.1, forward strand.
GGTAAATTCCATACGTATTGCATGGACGCATTTTTGAAAGTATTTTTTTAAACTTTATTTAATATTAACTTTTTTTTTTTTGCTACAGGAATGTTATCCGAAGAAGCGCAAGAAGCAATGAATAAGGAGTATAGAAACTGTAGGCTATTCCATTCTCGTAAAAATTCACGTATTTCTACGAATGAAGATGTAATGTACTATTTGCAAATATCATCAGATCCTTATATTAATTCATTTAGAATGAGAAACAAATTGAAAAAATTTTTTTTTTGCTACAGGAATGTTATCCGAAGAAGCGCAAGAAGCAATGAATAAGGAGTATAGAAACTGTAGGCTATTCCATTCTCGTAAAAATTCACGTATTTCTACGAATGAAGATGTAATGCACTATTTGCAAATATCATCAGATCCTTATATTAATTCATTTAGAATGAGAAACAAATTGAAAAAATTAGAATACCATGATGATGTTAAAAATTATTGATTGAATGAAAAAAAAAAATATTGTTTTTTTTTTTATTGCATTTCAATGGGAGGTGGGCGTATTAGTGAGCGTGTTATTGTAATTTTTGCATGAAACATTTTAGATGATATAAATTACAATAATATAGAATTTGAAGGTTGTATTTAATATATTTTAGAAAATATGGCACTTTTTTTGTTTAGGTAGTGTGGGTGATGGGGTTTAAATATAGCATTCAAGTATACCAAAATTGAAAGTTATACCTAAAAGTGGGCGAATTTTCTTAATTTTTTTTAAACTAGAATTGTATCAAAAATAACCTGTGCAAAATTTCAGAGCTCTACAATGACTCCTTGTATTGGATGTCGGCGTTGCCTCACTGTGCGACGCGTTATGCAGGAAATGAAAAAATCTGAGAAAACTGTTGCCGAAATTGCTGTTTTATTGAATTATTCCCGAAAAATGGTTTATAATGGCCTTAAACTCATCAAATCTAATGTGATCTATTTGACCAAAGACAAAAAAAAAATTCCAACCACCGTGAAAGGCAAAAATTAAAGAAGATAGAGCCATAATCCGGAAAAGCAAGGCCGATCAATGACGAATATGGATTAAATATATCGCAGAAGACTGTTGGAAGACGTGGGCCCAATTATTCGCATTAACGGAAAAATGGATCGGTATCGATATATTAAGGAACGAAATGGAACTATTTGCTTTTAATTGCATGCCCCTTCGCTGGACTTTAATGCAGGATAACGACCCTAAGCATACGGCGAAGGTCACAAAGGATTGGCTTATGAAAGAAAATATAAATGTTTTGGATTGGCCAGCGCAAAGCTCTGACCTTAATCCCATAGAAAACCTATGGAACGATGTTAAAATAAAAATTGCGGCTAAAAAATTCTCAAATTTTGAACATTTATGGGAAGGTATTAAAGAAGCTTGGAACTCCGTCCCAACGGGGAGGTGTGAGAGAGCTGAAGTTTTTCAATTAATATTAATTATTCGTGAATTGCTTATTGCTATTTTTTACTTAATAATATTTTTAGCCCTTTTTAGCTTTTTAAAGAACTTTGTCAATTGTATAAACTTTTACTGTTTCTTATGACTATGTGTGCTATTTCAACGTTTTCGTTTTGGTGTAGAGGTGGTCGAAGATGCCCCACGCTCCGGAAGGCCTGTTGCGATAAAATAGCTGAATTGGTCGAAAGAGACCGGCATAGTAGCAGCCGTAGAGCTGGGCATGAGTCATCAAACCGTTATAAACCATTTCAATAAATTCAATAAATCATTCAATAAAAATGTTGTGCAATTTTGGAAGCGGCTCATTTGTAAGATTAACTTTACTAAAGATACAACAAAACGACAGAGCTTTGAAAATTCATCAGAAAAAGCTTATCAATATTCAATTATTTCTGTTATAAAACATTTTAATCAGAAAATTAATTACATTCTATTTTATAGAAATTTATTTATAAATTTATATAATAAAAAAGCAGAATAAATCCTTAAAATGTATTGTCGTTACATTACATCAGATTTTAAAATTTTGACATTCTGAAAAATTTGCCGCCCTAGGCCCAGGCTTTAACCCATCACTGAGGCTAATTCGTACTCGGAGAATTTTTCAAGCTCACCTTAAAATGTCTTCGTAATACTCATTTTTTGATATAATAATACAGTATCTATCTATCTACATAACTTCCCAATTCCTCAGTTATATTGATTCCATTACCATACTTTAACTTGAGTTTTGAGTTAATTGCTCTATTATCGATCGATGGTTCTTTGCAAATATCTTTCAATTCTTGTATTGAAAATTGATAATCATCATAACTTTCAATACATGCAAATATTTTTCCATCGCTGAAGTAATAGAATCACTTTCAGGATGAACGATTTAACATCCACTAATGGTTTTCAGAAACAAAGTGTATTAACCACTGAGCAAGCAAGTCATACTGCATGCGGGCCATGACACTTCTTGCTAACTCATCAGAACGAGTCTGAGCTTCCTTCAAATATTCATCGAATCCATCACCCCTTTCAGTACTTGAATCCAACCACAACCACAATTTCACTTTCAGTCAAAGATTCAGGCACGGTTAAAAAAAGAGAATATAATTGACAAACACGTCTATCTCTACGAAAAACCGTTCAAAAATTACTGCACCGTAGAAGAAAAAGTGTTGAGATTTTTTTTATAGACAATTTTTCGATCTACAAATTTTGTTTGAACTATTTTTCGGTAGCTCTCATTTTTTCAGAGATATACGCAAAAAACGCAAATTTGTGAACTTTGAGCACGAATAAAAAACAACGCACAATACTTTTGACATGGCATTTGTAATGACGGATCCAAGGCCTGCACAAAAATCGAGCTTATTGGGAATTAATGCATCACAATTTTGCCTAGTCGCGAGTGTGACGACTGTTTGTTTGATGACAAAAGATATTTCGTCTTGCCCTCGATCACTGTCAGACCCATCTGTTTCGCTTCCTTATGCAGTCTGGCAAAAGCAGAACAAACAACGCGGGTGTTGAGGCCGATGGTATCAATATCCCCGGCATACGCTAGCAACTATAACCTCTTATAGAAGAATGTACCCGCTGCCTTTTACAAAATTTGGCGCATGGTGAATATCTGGTCAGTTGTTGATTTTCCAGGTCTAAAGCCACATTTATGGAGTCATGTCTAGAAGTTCACGCAAGTGAGGAAAGTTCTCTAATCGCCATTCCCTTGGGGGTGGCCAGAAACGATTATTTTAGTTCACGACTTCCGGTCTTTGACCAATTTTCCTCTGGGCAGCCTAAGAACATCCGTTTGAAGGAGTAAAGTGAGAAGGCGAAACATCCCCTCCGCAGGGTTGTGCACTGGGTTTGGGACCCGCCACATAAATAAAATCACACAAATGAAAAGGAACCTCGGATGAGTGACCCCCCTTTTGCTGACGACCATGCCAAACGAAATAAAGACTACGAATTAAGGGCATGCACCTGGAATGTCCGGTCCCTTAATTGGGAAGGTGCCGCTGCCCACCTGTTGCTGTCCATGTGAAAAGAAAGGCTGACATCTCCGCCGTCAAAGAAATGCGATGGACGGGACAGGGACAGAGACGAGCAGCTCACTGGTGCGGACAACAAATTGGCAGGTGTGCGACGTTTACACACATAGTGACCATTATGAAATTATGTTCGAAATTGAACACTCAGCGATCAACCGAAGGAGTATGCCCGATAAGACGGTAAAAAGGAAAGGGTGGAAAATAGAAACTCTTGACGTAAAACTCTTTAAGCTCTTGTTAGACGGTAACCTAACTTTTCAGGAAAACATTGATCGGCAAGGGGAGATCCTAATGAGGCACATAAATAAAGCATGCAACGCTTCGATGAGTAGGAAAAAAATGGCGCCAATAGAAAGCCTGTTTACTGGTGGAGTGAGTAGATCGACATATTAAGGAAGGAATGCACAAAGCGAGAAGGAGGTGCCAAAGGAGTCGGGGACTCACGGAACAAACGCAATTACGCGCATAATTTAAAATCAAACGAAGCGTTCTTAAAAAAGCAATTAAAAAAGTAAATCCCGCTGCTTTAAAGAACTCTGCGCAAAAATGAAAATCCATGGGGTGATGCGTACAAGCTGGTAATGGAAAAAATGAGAGGTGGCAAAGGACAAGCACCAACGTGCCCAGCGCTACTGAAAAAGTTGTAGAGACTCTATTCCCCGCACAGCCTCTAGAGAACCGGACGGCTAACATACTGGAACATGCTGAAACAGAAAATACCGCAGTCACTGATGTGGAGGTTTTAGAAACGGCAGAGGCACAATGCGAGAACTTTCACGGAACTGTTCACGCGGTGTTTGCAAAAAAGTGTATTCCCAAAATCTTGGAAAACGCAGAGACTGGCCAAATAAACAAGCCGGAGAGCCCAGCTCATATCGACCACTCTGCATGCTGGATACGACTGGCAAGATTCTAGGGAGGATAATTTGTGCACGAATAGAGCTGCATTTAGAAAAACAAGATAAGAAAGGTTTGTCCGACAACCAGTGTGGATTCCGCAAGCAGATATGAACCACTGATGCGATCAAGAAGCTTACGGACATAGCCAAGAAGGCAATAGAGGGTACCAGATGGCTGTATGGCACAAAGAAATACTACACAGTAGTCACCTTTGACGTCAAAAACGTGTTTAACTCGGCATACTGGCCCCATATTATCAGTGCACTAGAGCGTTGCGAAACCCCGGTATATTTGATTAAGATTGTATCCAACTACCTGTCGGGCCGGCTGTTGCTGTACGATACCCATGACGGACAAAAGAAGTATGTGGTAACGGACGGAGTCCCACAAGGTTCTGTGCTTGGCCCATTGTTGTGGTGTTGCGTCTCCCACTCCCGAAACAGGTGCAGATCATCGGGTACGCGGATGATATTGCCATTACCGTAGTGGCAAAGAACTTGGCTAACTTGAAAACCTCTGCAATCATGCGGAGACGACGATTAAAGATTGGCTCACGGCAACAAACCTCCAACTTGCTGGACAAAAAACCGAAGCTGTGCTGATCACAAGTAGAAAAAAATCCAAAGACATCAAACTAAACATAGACGGCCATAGAATCATGACACAGAAGTCGCTAAAGTATCTAGGAGTACTGACAGACAATAGACTCAACCAGATGCACGTTGAAAAGGCATGTGAGAAAGCAGCGCGTGCCACGGCCCCATTAGCAAGAATAATAGCCAACATTGGTGGATCAAGCCAAAATAGGCGTGCGCTATTGGCCAAGGTGAGCCAATCAATTCTGATGTACGCGGCGCCCATATGGGCTCCAGCATTACAGCAAAAGACGTATGCTAAGAAAGCGATGTTAGCAATGCGGCTTAGTGCCATTAGGGTGACATGTGCATTTCGTACGGTATCCCATGAAGGGGTTTGGGGATATTAGCGGGCATCATGTCCCCAGAGGTAATGGCCACGGAACTCAAACGAGTATACGAAAGATTTACAAGACTGGGCAGGCGACTAACAGCTGAAGAACGGAAGGATGAAAGGCAAACATGCCTCAATGAGTGGCAAAAACGATGGGATTCAGCTACGACGGGGAGATGAACTTATACGCTAATTAGAAATATACAAGAATGGGTAGAAAGGAAACACGGAGAAAAAGATTTCTACCTGACGAAGTATTTGACGGGACACGGGTGTTTTAGAGAATATCTCTATGAATATGGACATGACGATGGGACGAATTGTTCCTTCTGTGACAGCAGCGGAGAAAATGCGCTGCACATCTTCTTTTTCTGCCGACCGTATGAAAAGGAGAGAGCCGATCTACAGAGACTGACAACGGAACGAGTGACATCGGATAACATAGTGCGATATGGTAGATTCGAAACAAGTGTGGGATAGTGTGAGAGCATGGTGTGCTATAGTTTTGAAAGAGTTAAGAAGGAATGAGTGGCAACGCAGGAAAATCAGAAGGAGGATGAATGAGGGGTAGGATGGAATGGCGTGAATGACGAGCCGAATGGCTAAGCTTTGCCTGACGATGTGCTTAACGGCAGTTCCGTGGGACAAGTAAACAAGCAAAGACAATGGACTTAAGAGTTTAGTACGTAGGCGTACTGGTCTCCGCTTAAGTGACCAATACGAATTGTGCGTACCGTCCGGCATAATGACAGTATCTTTCGAAGATTCCCCCTCCAAAACCAAAAAAAAAAAAACAAAACAACATCGGTATCGGCATCATGTACATCATATTTTCATCCCACACTACACACCCCATACTCAACACATCGGTATCATGCACACCGCATCATCATCTACACTATACTTTCACACCACACACGAGGACACCAACAGCCTGTGAGCTCTCACAAAAATCACCACACTCACTACAGTAATGTTTTTGTTATTTGTGAAGTTTTCCGTATGCTGGCGAAAATTCAAAAGCTCAAATGCTCACTATTATCTCAAATATCTGTGACGTGTGAAGGCAGCCATCACAATACAAACACATCTGTGTTTGTTTGTTTTACATCAATATTTAACATCTGTTCTCTGTGTATGTGGCAATTGTTGAGGAAAATTTTGAAGGGTTTACGAGACAAAAGCGATCCTTTTACTATGCAAGACACAACATTTATAAATACATTTCGGTTCCCAAAATCGCTATGTAGAGTACTTATAGGTGAATTGGTGCCGCATGATGTGCAGAAGTCGAGTATATCTTTGATCTGCGTTTCCTGGCGTGTTTGTATTTTTACGGGCATGGCTCTTACCAAAAATACGTTGGTAATAGTTATATGCTCTCTGTGAGCCAGTCCTCTGTGTCTAAAGCTCTGCACTTTTGGATGTTAACGGCAGTGAAATTTATTTCCCTTCAAGCACGCAGGATGTTTCAGATACAAAGAAGGGATAAGATAAAAAAATAAAAATAAATGTAAATAAATTTTTTCTTAAAGATTTTACACGAAATTTGGGATGAAGGGCACAATCGACACAATCGATTGTACCCATATTGGGATTGTTTCACCCTCAAGCACAGACGCCACTACTCCTCACTCACTTTTCATTAACCGGAAAGGATTTTACAGTCTTAATGTAGAAGCAGTACGTAATGTTCTATATTATACAAACTATTTACCAATCTTTCTGTTAATACATATGTATATATTTGCATTTTTGGCAGGTTTGTGATCACCGACTTCTGTTCACTGCTGTCAACGCGAGATATCCCGGGTAATGCCATGATTCTGGTATTTGGACTACATCCCCAACACGTATGCATGTCATAAGTACCTATAACACGCAAAGTGATTCGTGGTTGTTAGGTGACCAAGGATATCCACTGGAGCCGTGGCTGTTAACGCCAGTCGCTGAACCTTCAAAGTTGTACGCCAAAGCACGTAATACCATTGATAGAGCTTTTGGTGTTTTGAAGTCAC
>CM050322.1:61960318-62110318 GCA_027475135.1 Bactrocera correcta
TGTGTTGTATTAGTGCATGTTGTTTTTTGACATTAAGGGTGGTGTTCTTCTCAGGTGAGTTGAGTTATGCTGGGATACGCCAGTTTTTCCCAGATAGGGTGTGGGAGGCTTAACTCATTTAAACATACTGAGCCCCCTAGGCACATATTTTGCCTTGTATTACACGTATGTGTGATATATGCAAATGCATGTATAGCGGAATAGTTCTGGTATAAAATATCGGAGGGCGCTGAATACCTTTAAATGCTAAAAACGGGTTTGATTTTAAACATATTTGGTATGCATTTCCTTTTGTTTCCTTGATAGGTTTACTACTTGTGGTTTTATTAAAAATTTCTTTACCATCGGTTTGTTAAACTGGCTGTTTATTATTTGCCTTTTCTGTGTTATCAGCTTTTAAAGGATAGTTAATCCACGCCTGGCTCAGATTTGTTCAGGATTGTGTTTTTTTTTTTCATTTTTGGCGAATGTCATCGTGCGGGGTCGAAAAGTAGCAAATATTTCAGTTTTAAATATTGTTAGACTGAATTCTGACTTTGTTACGTTTTAGGTATTGGAAAATTGTGGCTCTAGTGGTAACCTTACGACGTACCGTCCATTATTTGACCGAGTAGTACTGATCTACTAGAGTGTTTATGCGACTTTATGGCATCTCGCCCCTCCACCCCACATTCATCACCTCACTCACATTCATCACAACACAACACTCATCACACAACACAACACTTAGCACACAGCACAACATTCAGCATACAACACAACATTCAGCGCACAACTTGCATCTTCATACCACGCAACAAACCAACCACACTACACACACATATAATCATTTTTTCACCACTCAGCCGATCAAACAGGATTGGTTAGATCGGGGTGGTACACAATTGGTTTTACGCCGGTATTCAAACCACTTCGCCTTTTTTTCGATCGCCAACTCGTTCACGTTGATCCGCCACCTTATAATCGTTTAGCAGTTCTGGTCCAAATTTGGATTCCTTATCCGGTCGTGTGTGTGTGCGCGCAGGAAGCTGGAACATCAGGAGCATCAATAGTGCAAAGTGAACAGTGTGTTGTAAATATCAAGAATTGTACCTATCTGGAATATCTTGAAATTAATTTTATAAAAAAAACTATTTAAGTTTCGCTCGCAAAGGGAAATACATACGTATCTATACCACTAAAATTGTGACATCTTTCTTTTAACGTAATACACAAAGGGATATCTAACTGAAGTAAGTATACCCCGCAAAATACATAGGGAAACTAACTCCAGCGAACAAATGGTCCTTCGAGCCATTCAGAAAGGCACCTATGTATGTATGTAAGATAAAAAACCACAAGTGAAAAAAAAATTTATATAAAAATTAAATACAGAACGATACAATACATAAAGAAAAAACAAAAAAAAAGTGAAGGAATTGTTATAACTATATATTAAACGGGCGCGTTATAACACAAAAGAAAGGTCAATAACCTTAACTCTGCTTAATACATAAACGGGCGCGATATAATACAAATTAACTAATAAAATAAAACTAAAGTGACAAATAGAACATAGAAACAACACATACTTGTTCCTAAAGTGCATTGCAGTACTGAAATATAAAGGGAAAATAAAAACAAAAAAGAGAAACGACCTAGAGACAACATACATACATTACCCAAAAACCCTTGGCGGAGAAAAAAGTGAGCCCTTTCCGATTTAATTTTTAATAGAAGTATTTATGCGCACATGTATGTTTAAAATACAGTTTGAGCTGTAATACGACATACAGTTAATTAGAAATAACCAAGCTGTTATATAAAAAAAAAACGGTTAGACAGTTCGGTATATACATATGTATGTATATAGGTACCGAAATAATTGAAAAAATTACGGTACCCGCCAATTGCTTATTTTGTGTTTCCAACACACTACAATTTTCCAAAACAAAAAAAATTTTTTTTCCAAGTCAAGTATTATTACTTGCATGTTTTGGTGATACCCCTTGGGCTAAAAAACAACAAGCAGGATCGCCTATAATAAATAAGCAAAGGCGAGCAAAAAAAGAAAATGCAAATACATACATATGTACCCATATAAGAAAAGGTACTAAATTGTATAGAATATACATAAATACATACATATGTGCATATACATACATACATACAAAAATTTGTGGGCCTTAAAACTTTGCGCGCTAAAATTTATATTCCGCAATTTATATACATATACATAGGCATATGGTACATGCATAAGTCAACTGTTTTAAGGAAAATTTTTGAGAAACTGTTGTTAAATTACCTGCCTTCAAGCTTACTTCGTGTCTCGAAACACACTACAAAAAACTAAAAATTTTCAAAGTCAAGTATTATTACTTGCAAGTTCTGGTGATACCCCTTGTGCTAACAAAGCAACAAGCAGGATCGCTTTAACATATAAGCAAAGGCAGAAGGGGGGGGGGGGAAACAACAACAACATAAGAGTTGATATTTGTGGATGTACACATATGTATATCGCGATCCAACTATTTCTCGTTATCTCTCTCACGTTGTCTCTCTTCTTAATATAACGTACCAATAAAAAGGTTACAAATACAAACATATCTACATACAAGTAATAATATATAAAAAATATTTATTACTCCGGTCAGTGAACTTTAAAAGAAGAAAAAAGAAAAGCGGAACAAACCGGAACAAAACGGAATCGAAATCCATGTACATGGAGGATATCCAAATCAACAATTAAAATTAACTAACATACATATTTATGTATGCGCATTCTTATCGAATATTTATCGCAATTTCTTTTTCGCGTGCTTTTTGAGCAAACGTATGTAGATGCAATTAACAAAACATTTACATACGTACTCATATATTTAACATTTACATATATGATATTAATATATAAAAAATTTACATACGTACTCATATATTTAACATTTACATATATGATATTAATATATAAAAAATTGTATACTTGTTTTCGGTGCATTTCGTTATATTGCATATACGTATTACATACATACATATATAAATATATGACAATTGTGCGAACTATAAGGGAAACAAGAGAACAGAAACATTAAGCATAACTATATGCATATAAATTCACATACATACATACGTATATTTTTGCGTCATTTTTATTTTCCTTTTGCGTTCTTATCTCAAAGATAGACGTACTAAGGAATAATATACAAATTAATCGCGAGTATATCGCAGATACGTTTAAATAATACACGGAATTATAATTATATACAGACATTTTTTGATTTTGACAATTTGAATACGTGTTCGTAAATTTATATTATATCATTTAATAATACTTTTAATAACAAAAGTTTCAAATCAATTTTCCTTTCATTTACACATTTGCCCATATTACCAATTTTTTATTGTATTTCAAAGCAAAATATTTCAAAGCTCAAAGCTTACAATTTAATTTTATAAATGCAATCGGAAAAATCAAAAGAGGTTAAACCAAGATCACCTCAATTATTAGAAATTCCGAAAATGGCTGATGATGACAAATCACAAAGCACACCTGCAGAAGCTACACGCTCAAAGCAGGGTGCCAAACAAAAAAGAACCAAAGATAATTTAGTTCAAGGTTCATAACTGAAAGTGACAGTTTTGTTAGATACTGCACGAGATTTACTGCCTCCCCATTTAATGATAACACAGAATCGGTTCTAAATTTAAAAATTCAAAGCATAGATAGCATATGGGCACGCCTTCTGGCAGCATACGATACAGTACTAGATACTGACGATGCTGAACTCCCAGAAAACATAAAAGCTTCGGCGTCAGCTAAATATGAAAACTGCCTCGAACAATATGAAATTACGAAGGCAATGATATTGGACCAAATAAATTTATTAAGGCCATGTAGAGCCACTACTCCTCCTCCGAGAGTAGGTACGACTCAAAAAGAAGAAATAGACACAGGTATATTCTTGAAAGTGCCAGCTTGTGATACTGAAGTTTTCCACGGAGGTTATGAGCAGTGGCCGTCCTTCCGGGACGTGTTCACTGCCGTATACATTAACCATCCCAAACTTTCACGAGCTCAAAAGCTGTACCATCTCAGATACAAAACAAAAGGGGAAGCTGGCAGTATTGTCAAGCGTTTCGCTCTAAATGACGAAAACTTTAATCTGGCTTGGGAAGCACTGGTCGAAAGATACGAAAATGAAAGAGTATTGGTAGACAACCAAATAACAATTTTAATAAATTTACCAAAAATTCAACAAGAAACCAGCCAAGAGTTTCAAAAACTATATTCGACAGTGACTAATTGTTTATCTGTGTTAAAAACACAAAAGATTTCCACAGAATCGTGGGACCCTATCCTAGTAAACATTTGTGCAGCAACACTGCCTGATGCTGCTTTGCTACGATGGGAGCAATCACTAGTGGCAAGAAAGAAAGAAAGAACGAAATAGCTGAGCGAGTTGACAAAAAAAACAGCAAACAACATGAGTCGAATAAAAACTTTTTTAAACCCCAAGCCAGCAATAATACACAATATAATAGGCACGCTAATAGAAGCCAAACATTTGTGTCAAACCAAACCAATAAATGGCAACCATTATGTGAAATATGTAAAGAAGGTCACAATATAAGATCTTGCGAGAAATTTAAAAAATTATCCGTTTCTGACAGAAACAATCTTGTCAGACAACATAAACTTTGCATCAACTGTCTGTCGAATGCTCATTCGACAAAAGACTGTGAAAGCAAATTTAGTTGTGTGTACTGTCAACGAAGACATCACTCATTGCTTCATATTACAAATTTTCAAAATATGAAGCAAAATCAATTTCATAAAACCACCGGGTTAGCCACTACAACCAAAAGTGATAATCCCGAAATCTCAAATCCCGAAAAAAGGGAAGAACAACCATGTTGCTCTAAAGCAGCAAAAATTCAAGCTCTTCATTCAGAGAATGAAAGCAAAATTCTTTTACCCACTGCGGTCATCGCTATTGAACATAGAGGAGGATTATTCAAATTAAGAGCATTAATAGATCAAGGTTCCCAAAGATCGTTTATATCATCTAAAGCTCAAAATCGGCTAAAATTGCCTGTTAAAAATTCAAATTTCCAAATTTCGGGAATGGGCGGAAGAATTATACAAAATTCAAACAAAATTTGCCCAATAACCATAGTCTCCCCAAACGCGGGTATAAGAATAGATGCACAAGCCATCGTTCTACCGCAACTCACAAATTTACTTCCAAGCTGTGAAGTAAATAAAAAGCAATGGGAAAAATGCTCATATCTCAAATTAGCAGACCCCAACTTCCATACCCCATCACAAATCGATTTGTTATTTGGTAGTGACTTAATACCTCAAATAATTCTTGAAGGTATAGAAAAAATATCCAATAAATTTTTAGCCCAAAATACAATCTTTGGGTGGATATTAAGTGGCCAAGTCACAGAAAAAATTAATTCTTTTACAACTGAAGTTGAAAATATTTCAAACGAATATTTAAATAATGAACTAAAAAAATTCTGGGAAGTAGAAGAATTACCTCAGACTGCTCAACTTTCAGAAGAAGATCAGGCATGCGAAGCCTATTACAAGTCCACAACAACAAGAAACGAACATGGTCGTTATGTTGTGCGACTACCATTCAAACCAACTTTTCCTGAAACCATAGCTCTAGGCCACTCTAGAATATCAGCAGTCCAACAATTTCTTAGCCTGGAAAAAAGCCTGATGAAAAAAAGTGAGCTTAAATCAGCATATGATAATGTGATGGACGAATATCTAGACCTCAATCATATGGAAGAAGCTGTACCATATGAAAAAGTATCTAAAGGTAGATATTTATCTTTTTATCTGCCACATCACGGAGTAATACGACCTGAAAAACTCACAACAAAAGTACGAGTGGTTTTCAATGCCTCAAAGTGTACGAGCTCAGGCAAATCACTCAACGACGTACTATATACTGGCCCAACCTTACAACCTGACCTCATGCTTCTTCTTCTTCTTTACTGGCGTAGACACTGCTTATTCGATTATAGCCGAGTCAATAACAGCGCGCCACTCGTTTCTTCTCTTCGCTACGTGGCGCCAATTGGATATTCCAAGCGAAGCCAGGTCCCTCTCAACTTGGTCCTTCCAACGGAGTGGAGGTCTTCCTCTTCCTCTGCTTCCCGCGGCGGGTACTGCGTCGAATACTTTCAGAGCTGGAGCGTTTTCATCCATCCGGACAACATGACCTAGACAGCGTAGCCGCTGTCTTTTAATTAGCTGAACTATGTCAATGTCGTCGTATATCTCGTACAGATCATCGTTCCATCGAATGCGATATTCGCCGTGGCCAACGCGCAAAGGACCATAAATCTTTCGCAGAACCTTTCTCTCGAAAACTCGCAACGTCGACTCATCCGTTGTTGACATCGTCCAAGCCTCTGCACCATATAGCAGGACGGGAATTATGAGTGACTTATAGAGTTTGCTTTTTGTTCGTCGAGAGAGGACTTTACTTTTCAATTGCCTACTCAGTCCGAAGTAGCACCTGTTGGCAAGAGTAATCCTGCGTTGGATTTCCAGGCTGACATTGTTGGTGGTGTTAATGCTGGTTCCTAAATAGACGAAATTATCTACAACTTCAAAGTTATGACTGTCAACAGTGACGTGGGAGCCAAGTCGCGAGTGCGACGACTGTTTGTTTGATGACAGGAGATATTTCGTCTTGCCCTCGTTCACTGCCAGACCCATTTGAGTTGCTTCCTTGTTCAGTCTGGAGAAAGCAGTACTAACGGCGCGGGTGTTGAGGCCGATGATATCAATATCATCGGCATACGCCAGCAGCTGTACACTCTTGTAAAAGATTGTACCTGCTCGATTAAGTTCTGCAGCTCGAATAATTTTCTCGAGCAGCAGATTGAAAAAGTCACACGATAGGGAGTCGCCTTGTCTGAAACCTCGTTTGGTATCGAACGGCTCGGAGAGGTCCTTCCCGATTCTGACGGAGCTTTTCGTGTTGCTCAACGTCAGTTTACACAGCCGTATTAGTTTTGCGGGGATACCAAATTCAGACATCGCGGCATAAAGGCAGCTCCTTTTCGTGCTGTCGAAAGCAGCTTTGAAATCGACGAAGAGGTGGTGTGTGTCGATCCTTCTTTCACGGGTCTTTTCCAAGATTTGGCGCATGGTGAATATCTGGTCGGTTGTTGATTTACCAGGTCTAAAGCCACATTGATAAGGTCCAATCAGTTTGTTGACGGTGGGATTTAATCTTTAACACAATAGGGATTCAATGGAATGCGATAACAGATGAATTCTCATATACTATTGAGTCAATATCTGCAATGTCCGCTAGTACAAAACGTCAAATACTTTCCTCGGTGGCAAAACTTTTCGACCCCGCAGGATGGCTTTCGCCAATAATGATACAAGCAAAAATCCTCATTCAATAATTGTGGCAAGATGGCACTGAATGGGGTGAACAGGTAAAACCTGTACGTTTAACAAAATGGGTACAATTTGCTAACAATTTGCATACTATAGCAGAAATTCGAATCCCTCGATGGGTAAATTTCACCCCTAACATTAACACAGAATTACACGGTTTCTGTGATGCCTCTGAAAAGGCTTATTGCGCAACAGTTTACGTACGCACACAGTACGATAACAAAATATCTGCACACCTCTTGGTAGCCAAAGCCAAAGTTGCACCTTTGAAGACATTCAGTCTGCCACGGCTTGAGCTGAATGGTGCCCTTCTGGTAGCAAAATTAATTTCAATAGTTCAAACCCATCTGAAATTAACCGACCATAAAACGTATCTTTGGTCAGACTCAGAGATAGTTTTGGCATGGTTAGAAAAACCACCCTATTGCTGGAAGACCTATGTATCTAACTGAATATCTCAAATCTTGGACTTAGTTGGCCCAGCAAAATGGCAACATGTTGCAAGTGCAGATAACCCAGTGGATCTTGGGACAAGAGGTTGCAAGCCACTGCACCTCACCAGCACTACACTCTGGTGGAATGGTCCAACATGGCTAACAGAATCACAAGAATTCTGGCCAAAGTCTCCCGCTCGTAATATAATACCGCCGGAAAGTCGGAAAATTGAAAATTTCCATATCACTCACGAAGAGGATGATATTCTCCACCGATTTTCTTCATTTCCTAGAGCACTAAGAGTAGTCGCTTACATGCACAAATTTACTCACAGACTTAAGCAAAAAATGAAAGGGATACCAAATGATCCTTGCGTACAATTAACGCATACCGATTTGCAACACGCCAAAGTTAGTCTCATTATCTACACCCAAACACCTGCTATTTCAGTCGAGAGAAAGCAAAGTTGGTCGAAAGACGACCACTCGAAAAGGGAAGCTCTCTTCTCGTTTTAAATCCATTCCTGGACGCTAAGGGATTAATAAGGGCAAATGGAATATTAGCGAACTCCAGCCTTAGTTATAACGAACGACATCCCATTATTATACCTGAGAAATCCCGGTTTACTCATTTATTCCTAATATACCTTCACCAGCTTACACTCCATGGTGAGCATCGCTTGATGCAGCAAATGGTTCGACAAGAATTTTATATACCGCGACTAAAGCCACAAATCAAAAGGACGATTTTCTTGTGTAAACCATGTACCATGTACAAACACAAAATGCGTACGCAAATCATGGAAACTTTACCACCTGAACGCTGCAACTATGCTCTACACTTTACCATCACTAGGGTTGATTTTTCCTGGACCTTTCCAGATAAAGGCCTCCATGTTAAGGTCTTCTTCATTTAGAAAAGGGTATGTGGCTGTCTCTGTATGTTTTACGACAAAGGCAGTACACCTCGAGCTTTGTTCAGATCTGACTACTGCGGCTTTTCTCGCAGCATTTGCACGCTTTGTCGGACGACGCGGATTTCCCTCAAAGATTATGAGCGACAATGGGAAAAATTTTATCGGAGCTCTAAGGGCCACCGAGAAAGAGTTCATAAACTTTATGAAAGAAGTTTCCCCTGAAATAGTTAAAAAATATGCACCTCAAGGGATCGATTGGCGGTTTATACCTCCATGTTCTCCACACATGGGCGGACTTTGGGAATCAGCAGTCAAAAGCTTTAAGTCCCATTCAAAGAAAACGGCTGGTAATCATAAATTTAATTATGAGGAGTTTACTACACTACTCACTCGTATCGAAGCCGTATTAAATTCCAGACCTATATCACCACTCTCGCAAGATCCCTCCGATTTCACAGCTCTTACACCTGGGCATTTCCTCAGAGGAGCTCCTCTTCTCGCCATACCTGAGACAGAAGGAGACTCACTCACTTTAATAAATCGATGGGAAAAAATCAAGATTCTCGATCATGAATTCAGCCACAGATGGAAGGAGGACTATCTTAAAGATCTCCATAAGAGATATCGATGGAAAACGATCCAGAAGGAACCCAGTGCAGTCGAATGCGTCATCATACAGGACGAATGCCTTCCCCCAACCGAATGGCGACTAGGTCGCATTGGCCATATAAGAGTAGTAGATGTGCGAACACAAACTGGCCTACTAACTCGACCACTAGTGAAATTGTGTTTTCTTCCAAATACCGAAGAACCGATCACCGAAAATAAGCGAACGCAAACGCATACGTAAAATCAAACAATAATTAATTAAAAATATACCGTTTTACAATCCGTACGTATAAATCAAAAGCATAATGAACGCGGTTAATAATAAACAATAAAATGCATAAGTAATATAAGTAATAACGGGTGATTTTTTTGAGGTTAGGATTTTCATGCAGTAGTATTTGACAGATCACGTGGGATGTCAGACATGGTGTCAAAGAGAAAGATGCTCAGTATGCTTTGACATTTCATCATGAATAGACTTACTAACGAGCAACGCTTGCAAATCATTGAATTTTATTACCAAAATCAGTGTTCGGTTCGAAATGTGTTTCGCGTCCGTGTCCGATGAGCGATGAGGCTCATTTCTGGTTGAATGGCTACGTAAATAAGCAAAATTGCCGCATTTGGGGTGAAGAGCAACCAGAAGCCGTTCAAGAACTGCCCATGCATCCCGAAAAATGCACTGTTTGGTGTGGTTTGTACGCTGGTGGAATCATTGGACCGTATTTTTTCAAAGATGCTGTTGGACGCAACGTTACGGTGAATGGCGATCGCTATCGTTCGATGCTAACAAACTTTTTGTTGCCAAAAATGGAAGAACTGAACTTGGTTGACATGTGGTTTCAACAAGATGGCGCTACATGCCACACAGCTCGCGATTCTATGGCCATTTTGAGGGAAAACTTCGGACAACAATTCATCTCAAGAAATGGACCCGTAAGTTGGCCACCAAGATCATGCGATTTAACGCCTTTAGACTATTTTTTGTGGGGCTACGTCAAGTCTAAAGTCTACAGAAATAAGCCAGCAACTATTCCAGCTTTGGAAGACAACATTTCCGAAGAAATTCGGGCTATTCCGGCCGAAATGCTCGAAAAAGTTGCCCAAAATTGGACTTTCCGAATGGACCACCTAAGACGCAGCCGCGGTCAACATTTAAATGAAATTATCTTCAAAAAGTAAATGTCATGAACCAATCTAACGTTTCAAATAAAGAACCGATGAGATTTTGCAAATTTTATGCGTTTTTTTTTTTTAAAAAGTTATCAAGCTCTTAAAAAATCACCCGTTATATAACACATAAATACATACATCTATATATATAGTACACACATATACATATAATGAGTAGCATATTTCATACTACTAGCAAAACCAAGTTAATAAACATATTCCTATTCCACTAGAAATGGACGTAGAAGAAACCCGCATTAACCCCCAGTCGGTGAGGTCCGCACCAAGGAGGCAACAAGGCACACGCCCGCCCAGTCAATCATCCGGTCAACCAGTGAGGGAAGCGGTCGAGGAGCAGTTCGAGGAGTATGTACCGCCGCGATGCAGCCTGTGCCATCGACCCCATGTCCTGAAACGGTGTACAATTTTCAAGACGATGACGCCCGCTCAGCGCCAACAGATTGCTAGAGCCCACGGTCACTGCATGACATGCTTGGCAGACACGCACGTTACAGTGGAGTGCATGTCCGACGGGTCGTGTCAGTACTGCCACCGACCTCATCATGGTCAACAGCGGCACCATCAGCATGGGAGTCATGTTCAACGCCGACAAGCTCATCGCTCTACGCAACCCCGAGGTGCACGTTCGCAGACGCCACCACATCATCATCATCGTAACCAGCGAAAGGCGACGGGTTTCAGCGCTGTAGTGAGCACCCTACAGAAACTGCAGCGACTGCTAGGCAATTAATTCGCCTAGGGGGGCCGGGATGTTTATGCGACTTTATGGCATCTCGCCCCTCCACCCCACATTCATCACCTCACTCACATTCATCACAACACAACACTCATCACACAACACAACACTTAGCACACAGCACAACATTCAGCATACAACACAACATTCAGCGCACAACCTGAATCTTCATACCACGCAACAAACCAACCACACTACACACACATAATCATTTTTTCACCACTCAGCCAAAAAGCGCAACTGAAGAAATGTTTCAGATGTTTAGAGTATGGACATGTGGCGAAAGCATGCAGCAACCCAGAAGACAGAAGCAAGTGCTGTATTAAATGCGGAGAGGAGGGTCATTTCGCCAAAGATTGTGTTAACAATCCCTCCTGCAAGGCATGTAAACGCAGTGGAAACACAAACATAGACCATCAGATAGGAAGCCGGAAATGCCCCATATATACAGCAGCGCTCAAAAAACCTAAAAGATGAAAATATTACAAATAAACCTGAACCACTGCGAAGCGGCCCAGGATCTCTTGACGCAAAACATTTACGAAAATAAAATAGACATTGCATTAATCAGTGAGCAGTATAAAAATAAAGACTCTGACAAGTGGATTTCCGACACCACAGAAAAGGTTGCAATATGGGCATGCGGAGATAAGTTGATGCAAGACAAACCACTAATTGACAAGGCATACTACACAATAGCCAAAATATGGGGGATTTACTTCTACAGCTGCTATATACCGCCAAGTATACCACATGCGGAATATGAAAAAATACTTGACGACTTGGTAAAGGATGCGATGACAACTACACCTAATATAATTGCAGGTGACTTTAATGCCTGGGCACTAGAATGGGGTAGCAAAAATACAAATCTAAGAGGTAGCGCATTACTGAAAGCATTTGGTGTTCTAGACGTGGTACTGCTTAACACAGGATGACAAAACACCTTCGAGAAGAATGGGCGTGGCTCTATTATAGATATAGCTTTTGCCAGCAGGGTGCTATATCGATATATAGACTGGCGGATATGCGACATGTATACCCAAAGTGACCATGTAGCTATAATGTTAAGCATCAGCAAGAATATACAACAAGGAAAAGTTTGCCACCAAAAGGTGCAGTCCAAGGGGTGGAGAATTGAAAGCCTAGATGAGGAGCTTTTTAAGGTAATGCTGGATGAAAACGTAAACGGAAGTGATGACATAGACCAACAGGCTAAATTGTTGGTTCAACACATTAGCAAAGCCTGTGATGCCGCTATGAAAGAAAAGAGGAAAGCCGCACAGAGAAAGCCTGCTTATTGGTGGAATCGAGAAATCGAATCTCTGAGAAGTGAAAGTCACGAAGCGAGGCGCCGTTTTCAACGAAACATACACAGCTTAGATTGTGACAGCCTGCGAGAAGCATTCAAAAAGAAACGCAACAACCTAAAAAAGGCAATAAAAAAGAGCAAAATGACATGTTTCAAAGAATTATGCGAAAAAGTTGACGAAAATCCGTGGAGAGCAGCGTATAGGATTGTAATGTCAAGGATTAAGGGTGGCAAATGTCAAGCGCCTACGTGTCCTTCATTACTCAAAAATGTAGTAGAGACTCTATTCCCACAACAAAATCAGGAGGAAGGAAATCATCATCGCGAAGAAGTCGCAGACGCGCCAGAAATCACCGGGCAGGAAGTTATTCAAGCTGCTGAGCGCTTTGAAAATAGCAAAGCACCAGGACTAGATGGTATTCCGAATAGGGCTCTTAAAATTGCGATCAGCTATCATCCACAGCCATTTTCGGATTTATATACATGTTGCCTTCGTGAGGGAGTGTTCCCAAAAATTTGGAAAGTACAACGACTGGTACTCCTACAGAAGCCTAACAAACCGGCAGGGGAACCAAGTTCCTATCGACCGCTCTGTATGATCGATACGATGGGCAAAATCTTGGAGCGGATAATCTGTACACGTCTAGAAAATCATTTAGAAGGAAATGGTGGTCTCTCTGATAACCAATATGGTTTTCGTAGAAAGCGGTCAACTCTTGATGCAATCAAGAAAGTTGCAGGTATAGCAGAAAAGGCTATTGAAGGAGACAGGTGGATGTATGGAAACAAAGAATATTGTGCGGTCGTCACATTTGATGTGAGAAACGCGTTTAACTCGGCCCATTGGCCCCATATAATGCGTGCATTAGTGCTCAAAAAAACACCGAGCTATTTGTTGTATGTCATACGAAGTTATTTGGCCGATAGGATCCTGCTGTATGACACTGACGAAGGACCAAAAAAGTATAGGGTAACAGGTGGTGTGCCACAAGGATCTGTGCTAGGCCCACTCCTTTGGAATACACTCTATGATGGAATATTGCGCCTCCCTTTACCGAGAGAAGTGCAAATAATTGGATACGCAGATGGTATTGCTGTGACAATAGTAGCTAAGGAGCTCCATCAAATACAAAGTATCTGTAGCCATACTGTACTGAAGATAAAGCAGTGGCTAACGAAGGCAAAACTCGAACTTGCCGGCCATAAAACGGAAGCAGTGCTTATAACTAGCAGGAAAATGCTGGAAACCATTTCGCTTAACATAGACGGGCACAACATTGCAACACAATCCGCTGTGAAATATCTTGATGTAACGATTGATGCGAGGCTCAACTACAAAATGCATATTGAAAAAGCATGTGAAAAAGCGGCGCGTGTAAACATGGCCTTATCAAGAATAATGGCGAACATAGGAGGGCCGAAACAGAGCAGGAGAGCTCTTCTGGCCAAGGTCAACCAGTCAATAGCAATGTATGCGGCGCCTGTATGGGGACCAGCATTAATACATAAGACATATGCTGGAGTGGCGCAATCGGTGTTCCGGTTGAGCGCCATTAGAATAGTCAGTGCATTTCACACGGTTTCTAATGAAGCTGTCGGAGTTCTAGCAGGAATTATGCCTCCAGACATAATGGCTCTCGAACTTAAGCGAATATATGATAAAAGTAAAAGCACAAGCCGGAAACTAACAGTGCCAGAGCGTAGAGAAGAAAGACAAGCCAGCTTAAATGAATGGCAAACACGCTGGGATACATCAAGCAAGGGGAGATGGATATACCGATTAATCGGTAACATACAAGCATGGATGGAACGAAAACACGGGGAGGTAGACCATTACTTGACGCAGTTCCTAACAGGACATGGATGCTTCAGGGAGTACTTGCATAAGTACGGTCACGAGGAAAGAATAGCTTGCTCTTTCTGTGGTAGCAATGCCGAGAACGCAGAACACATATTTTTCCACTGTCGGAAATATACAAAGGAGCGAATGATGGTGGAAAAGGAAGTATCTAATCGAATAACGCCAGACAATATAGTGACACATATGTTGCACTCGAGGCATGTGTGGAATCTTATGGAGAAGATGACAGCCATGGTACTCCATGACCTGAGGAGGGCAGAACAGCAAAGAAGAAGTGAAGCTAGAGCAGCGAATATCGCTCAAATGACGTGAGCCCACAGGCTAAGCTTGCCCCGCGATGAAATGCCTAACGGCGGTCCCACAGGGTCTCAGTAAAGCTAAAGGAGACGGAGTTAGGGTTTAGTACGTAGGTGTACCGTTTGCAAGTCCAGAACAGTAAGTAATACTGACTGTGCGTGGTCCCGAATGAGGTGCACCTTTAGCGGGCGGTGCGAATCGTGCATATTGCTACAGCTAAGTAGCAGTATCTATGTAAGATTCCCCCTCCGGCACAAAAAAAAAAAAAAAAAAAAAAAAACCACTCAGCCGATCAAAAAGGATTGGTCAGATCGGGGTGGTACATACTTGGTTTTACGCCGGTATTCAAACCACTTCGCCTTTTTTTCGATCGCCAACTCGTTCACGTTGATCCGCCACCTTATAATCGTTTAGCAGTTCTGGTCCAAATTTGGATTCCTCATCCGGTCGTGTGTGTGTGTGCGCAGGAAGCTGGAACATCAGGACCATCAGTAGTGCACAGTGAACAGTGTGTTGTAAATATCAAGAATTGTACCTATCTGGAATATCTTGAAATTAATTTTATAAAAAAAAAATATTGAAGTTTCGCCCGCAAAGGGAAATACATACGTATCTATACCACTCAAATTGTGACATCTTTCTTTTAACGTAATACACAAAGGGATATCTAACTGAAGGTAAAGTAAGTATACCCCGCAAAATACATAGGGAAACTAACTCCAGCGAGTTAAAACTAGAGTTTTATTTAATATTCGGGGAAGTTTCCCTATCTCTAGAAATTTCCTTAATTGTGAATTGAGCTTTTTCTGTCTTGAACAACATGGTGTCTCTTGGTAATTTTTCGAATTTTGGGTTTCGGGATTTGCTCTTGCAATGAAACCCGTGGATCTTTTTGTATATACGCTTCTTTGAGGTGAGATGTGCTGTAATGAAGCAATTTGTGCAAAGTCTTTTTGACCTGACAAATTTTTCTCCTTCTTTAATTTTTAAGTTTTTAAACCTCTTGCAAGGTGTAAGTTTATGCCCTTTTTTGCATAGTTCTCATGACGTATGTTTTCTTTGTTCGGATGAGAACGATTGCGTTTTGCGAAAGTTTTTGTTTAAATGGTTTTTGCTACTAATTTAGGGTGTATTGAAGCTTCTATTTTGGTCGTGTTTAATTTTCTTATTTCTGACTATTTTTTCCTCTACCCTTTCCGAAATTTCATATCAAAGCAGCAATCTTTCATCTTTTTTGCCACGTTGGGCAAAAAATGCGGCGGCTAACAGAAGGTTTCAAGACTGGAGCATACTCTTGTAGAACCCCTTGAAGTGATCTAGTCACGGATGCCCAGATCATACTTAAATTATGGAGGGAACACTTCTCCAGCCTGCTGAATGGCAGTGAACTTACAACGTCAGGAGAAAGCGAACCCGATTCCCCAATCGATGACGATGGAGCAGATGTTCCATTGCTCGACCATGGGGAAGCTCGAATAGCAATTACCCGTTTGAAGAACAACAAATCAGAGGAGCCGATGGATTGCCGGCCGCGCAATTCAAACACGGCGGCGATGAACTGATAAGGAGAATGCATCAACTTTTTTGTAAAATATGGTCGAATGAAAGCATGTCCAATGATTGGAATTTAAGTGTACTCTGGTCAATCCAGAAAAATGGAGACCCCACAATCTGCACCAACAAGGTGGGATAAACCTCCTCAACATCGCCTTTAAGGTTCTATCGAGCGTATTGTGTGAAAGATTAAAGCCCACCGTCAACAAACATTCTCGTTGGCGTTCAAAGTTTACGGTTGTGTTTTGTAATTCGCTCCGTGTATTCAAATTTTACAAAAGTAAGCAATTAATAATAATAAGATAAAAACAAACAATGGAATAAAAGTTAGTGCACATAAATTGTTAATAATAATATAAACAAATAGTGATAAAACAAATAGATAAAAAAAAAAAAAAATAATGAGCTCACAAGCAAGGCCGTAGGCATTCCTTAAATGCCTACTTCAGCTTTGTCGACCCAACAATAATTACAACCACTGGCACTAAAAAGCCTAATGCAACCAGCTGATAAGGAAACGAAGCAAAGGACGCAGACAGCAAAAACAGCAGAGGGCAACAACAAATGCGCTGACAGCAACCAATCAGCAGGTACCAGCAAGTTCGCAGGCAGCGAAGAATAACATAAAACAAGGTGAGAATGTACCAATAAAAAAAGGACAGTCTGTACAAACTGTCATTGACCGCTACATTAACATACAATGGAAATTAAGTCCATCAAAGTCAGCGGTCAATCCTAAAAAATTTCTAAATGGTACACGTAAATGGCAACAGATTTGCCTTACTAAGCAATGGATCAGACGACGATGCGGGGGCTACCACCACAGTCGTTAATGCCAAAACAAGTCCAATATATTTGCGCGAGCGTAGAAGTAATGCTCTTGTTGCTGAATTAAGTAAAATTCTAGGTACTAACAATTTCCATTTAGTGCCTTTGAAAAAAGGCAATATAGATGTAATAAAAATTCAGTCTTACACTGAAAAAAATTTTATGGAAATCGTTTAATTTTTTGTGAAATCAGAACAAGAATTATTATTCGTATCAACTGAAGAGCTCTAAGCGCCTAGTTGTTGTAATTAAGGGTAAAGAGACCGCCGTAGACTTTAGTGAAGTCAAAGGAGCATTGGAAGTATGCGGTTTTGGTATTAAAACAGTTGTAAATATATTTAATAAATATATTTAATAGAAACGAAGTACCAGTTTAAAATTGAATTGTTGCCGAACTCAAGTCAACTAAAAAAAATGAAACACATCCAAAATACAATCTGAAATATTTGCTCCATCGTAGAGTAACTGTTGAAAAACCACATAAAAGAAACGATCCGGTACAATGTACTAACTGCCAAGAATATGGGCATACTAAATCATATTGCACTCTACGCAGTGTTTGTGTGTGGTGATTTACATTCCACTTCAAAACGCACCTTTAGGATTAAATAAAAAATGCAGCAATTGTGGAGGAAATCACATTGCTAACAACAGGGGTTGTCCTGTATATAAAGATTGGAAATCGAAGTTGTCACAGGTCATTAAAGCACGCCGTAACCAAATGCTTCAAACACACCGTAACGAAGTTATGGCAACCGCAAATAAAAGTTCGAATCCTATTACTTCTATCAATAGTAATATGCAAGGAAGCTATGCAAATGTCGTGAAAGGCAACACTGTGCAAATGCAACTGCCGCAAAATCCTCCAAATGGAGGTATTGAAACTATGATTATAAATCTACACAGTGTATGACACAATTTATGTCTACCATGCAAAACATGATCCAAGATTTAATAAAATCATAAAATGAAATGCCGCAAATTTATTAAGTAAAAAATGAGCTTACTAAATATCTGTATATGGAATGCTAACGGTGTTAACCAACATAAATTACAGATTATCAGATTTCTGTATGAAAAGAATATTGATGTAATGCTTATAACAGAAACTCATTTAACAAATAAAAATAATTTCAATATTCCGGGATTTGGAGTCTATGTCACAAATCATCCAGATAGAAAAGCGTATGCTGGCACGGCAGTGTTCATTAGAAATCGTTTAAACCACTATACTCTAGAATCGCATGCTACACCACAGTTACAAGCTACAACAATGTCACTAAAAAACCGTGACTTAAACCTTACGGCTATATGCTGTCCACCTCCTTTTAAAATTACAGATAGCGAATTTAAAGACTTTTTTTGGGAACATTAAGTCAAAGATTTCTAGCAGGTGGAGATTAAAACCCAAACACACGTATTGGGGCTTAGGTCTTATTAACCCGAAAGGACAACAGCTGTATCAAACTGTTATAAATAGGCACAATAACCTTGAAATAATATCCCCTGGTAAGGCGACATATTGGCCTAGTGATCGAAAGAAATTACCAGATTTAATTGATTTTGCTGTAATCAAAAATATAGATAAATCGCACATAACAGCTGATTCATGTACTGATCGATTTTCTGATAACTCTTCTGTACTAATAAAGTTATGCGAAAAACGCATATTCGTTAGAAAAAAATAGGGTCCAACTTTTTATTAACGAAGTGGCTAAAATATAAAAAATTCGTGAGTAGCCACATTAATATTGAGTACAAAGTAAATACAGGAAGATATATTGCCGAAAGCATAAGAGAAATCAATGATATAATAACCAGCGCAGCTATCTAGCAACACCAAACATAAACTATAAGCCGCTTGGTCCCAGAATAATCACTAATAGAGAAATAGAAAGGCTTGTAAATGAAAAAAGGCGTGCAAGACGTGATGGGCAGATAAATCGTTCCCCTTCCACTCAACTTCAATTAAAATCTGCTGTATGTAAATTAAAAAAAGCGCTTAAACGTGAGGAAGAACTAAGCACCGAAATGTATATAAAGAAGCTGTGTCCAAATTCAAACAAGCAAAATTCCCCTTGGAGAGCCCAAAAGATCATGAAGATACCAACTGACTTAAATATGCCTATACGAGACTTGGGTGGAAATTGGTCTCGAAGTGACGAGGAAATGCTAATTGCTTTGCAAATCACCTGGAAAAAGGATTTCAACCTAATTTGCCTAAGAACAACTTTAAGCTGTCAATCTTATCCAACACAGCTAAAGAGTCGCTCGAGTCTTCACCATCTAAAATTATTGGAATCACCAAAGACTAAAAAAGTAGCCGGGACATGATAACATTTAACCAAATATGCTAATTGAGTTACCAATTATTGCTGTAGAGGTGCTCTCTTTGCTCTTCAATGCAATTCTTAGCTTCGGATATTATCCAATTTCATGGAAAAAGTCGCAGATTATCTTGGTAGATAAACCAAAACTCAACACAGCCGTCTTCATACAGACCAATCAGTCTTCTGCCCTGTCTTTCAAAAATATTTGAAAAAGTATTACTATCAAAGATGTCTTCTTTCCTCCAGAAAATAATACAATATCAATACATCAATTCGGATTTCGTGCGAAACATGGCGCAATAGAGAAAGTAAATGGAATTACTAACGAAATAAGGAAAGAATTTGAGCACAGGGAGTACTGTTCAGCAATATTTCTAGATGTATCTCAAGCGCTTGATAAAGTGTGGCACGAATACATATAAGATTAAAAATATTCTACCTTTAGAATTGTAGAAAACATTGGAGTCTTATTTAAATAATAGACAAAGGCAGCGTTTTAGGCCCAACTCTATACATCATATATACAGCAGATCTTCCAATAGCTAACAATATATTAACTTCAACTTTCGCGGATGACACAACTATATATATTAGCGGAACATTTAAGTTCTGACAAAGAATGGCTATATACTTTTGTTTTTAATTAAAAAAATGAAATAAATGATCTCATGAACTAAAAAAATGGTACTTATTTCTAATAAGGTCCTCCAGGAGCATATGGTTCTAATGGAATAGAGTCTAAATTGTTCTAGAATGGTACAGATCCTTCATTTATAAAATAGTTAGCAAGTCTCCCCCGTAAGCTAAACGCATTTAAAGGACCTCTACGCACCGAAGTTCGCATTGGTCGTAAAGAGTTGTTTTCATTTTCCCGGCGCCACTCACCGGCATGAAAAATGTTATGTCCTTCCACTCGATCTACATAGTTCTCCGGACAATACCAGCGATTGTGATCATTCAACATTATAAAATTGTGTAAGGCTATGCAAGCCAACACAATTTTTTCACAATTTTCTGGATAACATTCAATCGTTGTTTTCAAAATTCTCCACCGAACAGTCGGTATACATACCAAAGGAAGTTTTTATCACTCTACGAGCGCGTGACAATCGATAATTGAAAGTACGTTTCGTGTGTGTTAGATTAGCTCCAGGAAATGGGCGCATTAAATTATTTCGTAATGGGATTGCAGCATCTCCAACGAAAAATTAAGAAAAAGGTTCCGGTGACACGTCAGATGCATGGCCAAATGGAGTCAGTCGACAGATTCCTACATAAATAATAACAGAAATGCATTATACTATAATGTAAATTAATTTAATATACAGTAACTCCGTCACTTTGACTTCCATAGCTGCCAATACTAACTGCTGTGAACGTGTATTTCGCATCACATACAGCCATCAAAACGATGCTAAAGAATTTTTTATAATTGTAAAACATCGAGTTGGAATTGGTCGGGCACTTAATAGCAACGTGCTTACCATCAATTGCACCGACAAAATTCGGAATGTTCCATATATTATAAAAACCTTTTGCAATGTCCTTGTATTGAGACTCTGTTGCCTCGCTTACATAAATTGGGGAAAGTAGCTGCCAGATTACTTCACAAGTCTCTAATATGATTTCGCGTCCTGTTGACTTTCCTAACTATAGCTCCATGCAATGCTCTGCACCGACACGCCTTGTGACAAATAGCTAACAATTGTAAGAGAAGTATATTTTAATATACATGCATACGTATATTAATTTGCAAAACACAACAAATCAACTTACAGTAATACCAACGAGAGCCTTTCCTCGGGTCCAATCCGCTGCCATGGCTTCTTCAAGGATTTCCATACCAAATTCAGAAGTAAATTATAGACGTCCGGTGGCATCCTTGTATGCAAAAAAAGTTGTTCTGGTTTGCTGTTTTTCATTACCACAAAAGTTTTTATCTGGTAACCGCAAACGCCCCAGTTTTTATTGATTGGGCGAATTTTGTACCTTCTCTTTCGTTTTTTGTTTTTATACTGTTTATATAAACTATATAACGAGTACAATTCGCACAAACTTAAAAACATTTCACCACTATTGTCCAATTCCATATTGCTGCTGACACAATTTTTAGAATTGTATGAAATGCCAAACAAATGAAATGTAAACAAGAGAGAACAGCTGATTTCTGCGTTTTTACTACGTTTTTCACTGTTCACGTTTTTTGCCGATGAGAAAGGAAAAGGGAGGAAGGCAGTAGCGTTTTTCACTGCTTCTGCTATTAGCTTAACTTACATAACACATGGGTAAGCTATACGCTAACAAAAATACTTGTTAACAGATTGTAAAAAGATTTGATAACAAATGTATGTCATTCTGTTAGAACAAGACAGCATGCCATATTTGCCACTGGTTAGAACGAGAAAATTATTGAACAACAAATGGCGATGTGTTTCTTTTTTCCCACTCTCTGAACAAATGTAACAAATATTTTAACGTTTGCAAAAGTGAACAATAACAAGTCGCTTGCACGTTTGCTAACAGATACCCGTCTTGTAGGGTATATTTACTTTTAAAATTCATCACATACCCTACAAGACGGATGTAACCAATTCACCTCTTATACTACTCCATATCCGAGTCAAACATTCTGCTTTGAAATGGAAACTTCTGTTGTAAGAGTAGCAACATTCATCATACTTGTAAATATTTTTTGAGTATGTAAGAATGAGACGCACATATTGACGTAGAAACTGTACAAAATTGCCGCCATTGAATCGCCTTTCCAAGAAAAATTTGAATCAGGTAAGTTGCTATTTTTTTTTTTTTTTTAATATTTTATTAATGTTTATTAAATAATAAGATTTTCAGATCAGGAAAAATCGAAGAAGCATTAAATATATTTGAAATTTCATGCAGTCACACATATTTCCTGTCAGGTTTTGAACAATTGTTCGCAAGCCTTATGGGACCAATAGTAGAAGCGTTCAAACATCTCAACTCAAATCTGCCACCAGCACCAACATTTTCACAGGCCAGTTCAGTAAAAACCTTAAATATGCAGTTAATAGCGCTATTAAAAATCGTGGATCCTACGAATATGCAACATTACGACATATGCTGTTAGATTTGTGTGCGTCTCCGTGTGAAACACAGCGCGCTATACCAAAAATGGATAAGCAAGAACAAACGACAGAAACGCATATTAGAGAGTCCAGCTAGTAATCAAACTGTACAAACTTGTGTTAGAGTGAAGTAGACGTTTTTTTTTTTGGTTCTTCAAATCCCTTAGCAAATTCTGCTGTTTACTGGGGAAAAGTTATTTTATATTTTGTGTGGAACGTCCAGAGAGGCTGGGCCACATAGGTGGAAATCATGCCTAAAGAAAAAGATAAGTACACTTTGATTTTTGATAATATATAATCATCTGCACTTACCTTTTGTGTTCTTCCGCGCCAATTTTGTGAAAAAATAAAATTATTTCCCCTTACAGGAGCGTGCACTTGTTTTGTATTTTTTCACTATTCTACCGTTTTGTTTTCTTTATTTTGTGATCTATCAGCTGTTCCCCTTCTCGTGTTTTCGTGTTTTCTTTTGGTTGGTGCATAGCCAACCATCCCAAACACAAGTATCAGCTGTTCCCTTATTTCTTTTTGGTCTTCGCATTGCCAACTATTTTAGTTTTAAGTTAGACAGTAAAGCTAGGTACTGAACGTACACATCGACGGGTGTTACCAAACTATTTTCTCGCTGAGGTATGGCCTCCGAAAATAGTATTGGGCGAACACCGGATAATCCCTTCCGAAGAATTCCTAAAATATTGAGAACACCGCCCAATGGTAAAAATGAGGAACCTATCGCTATTGGACCGAATGAGAGATGTGATACTACCGATCAAGTAAGCAAGGAGAATAAGCCGGAGGAACTGCAAAACGGAGAAACGGTTAGCATTTTTAGCAAACTGGGCAAAAAAATAAAGGAATTGGAAAGCATGATGGCGGGCCAAAGATACATTAACCAAACCAAGCGCGAACTTGTGAGCAGTATTGTGGAGCTACACGCAAAATCGGAAAAAGTAGAAAACCCATCGAGAAGAGTGAAAATAGGAAAATCATCCCAAATCACCATTGGTAGAGATGATAATACCCCAAAAAGAATGCGAGAGGCATCGGGCTTTTTACCACCCACAAAAAAGCCAAAAAACGTAGCTGAGAAAGAGCAATTATCGTATAGTCGAGCAGTAAAAAACACTCAAAAGGATACCACAACCCTTCAGAGCGCAAATAAAAGATGGGTAGATGTGGTTAAAAAGAGGAAACCAATGGAAAAGAAAATTAAAACCAACCCGTATGCCATTATAACCACGAAGAAAGAAGGGGCGTCGTATGCAGATATTCTGCGGAAAATAAAAAGTGACAGCGGGCTTGAGGAGTTGGGTTCGAACGTAACCTATGTTCGGAAAACACTCAAAGGAGACCTGCTTTTAGAGCTGAAAAATGGAGGAGACACGAAAGCTGAATCCTTTCAAAGCGTCTTGGAAGGAGTGGTTGGAGAAATGGCTATTATACAGCCTAAAACCCACAACGTGACTATTGTATGCAAAGACCTAGATGAGATAACAACTCCCGAAGAAATTTGATCAGCACTGAAAAGGGAGTGTGGAATCCAAACTCTAAAGACAACAAACGTCAAAAGTCTACGAAAAACAAGGAGCGGCACTCAAATAGCACTTATATGCATGCGCGCTCAAGATGCTAAGGCCGCACTCAAAGTGGGAAAGATAAAGATTGGTTGGTCAATATGTCGCCTTCGGGAATATTTTGCCTATCCCCCGGTGTTATAAGTGTTTCTTTTGGGTCACATGGCTCGTAAATGTTGCAGCTTGACAGACAGATCTTCCCTATGCACGCGTTGCGGATCCGCAGGACACGTAGCAAAGTCGTGCACAAACGTTCCGAGCTGTATGCTCTGCAAAGAGGAGCACACTGTATTGAGCACGACTTGCCCAAAGTACCCCGAGATGATGAAAACGCTGAGTAAATGAAGATACTGCAGCTGAATCTAAACCATTGCGCAGCAGCACAAGATTTGCTAGAACAGACAGTCATAGAAGATAACATTGATGTCGCCATACTAAGTGAACAATACTCCTAGTGTCCGGAAAGCACATGGATTGCAGACAAAGCTGGCAAGGCAGCAATATGGTCTTGTAAAGGGCAACCTTTTAAGACCTGCTCCAGAGAAAAACATAATTGTTTCACATGGGCGAATATTCAGGGGATTTATTTTGTAAGTTGCTACGCTCGTCCCAGCGCAGCAATTGCAGAATGCGAAGATTTTCTCTTAAGGCTGTCTTTAGAAACCAGAGGCAAAACACTTATTATAATAGCGGGTGATTTTAATGCCTGGTCAAGTGCATGGGGCAGCAGATGCACAAACAATCGCGGGCGACTAATTCATGAATATCTGAGTCAAACGCACTTAACAATAATGAACACCGGAACTCGAAACACTTACCAAAAAGGCAATAAAGGATCCATAATTGACATTATGTTTGCAAACGATTCGCTGAGCAGGCACATTAAGTGGGCAGTGTCCGACATATACACAAACAGCGACCACATGGCAATTATAGCGCAAATTTCGTACTCCCGAGAGCAGGAGCTTCTAAGCAGAAACCCCTCCCGAAGGCGAAGTTGGAAACAACAAGAGTTCGACCCAGACCTGTTTGACCTAGTCTGGAGTGCATCAAAGGCATTTGGTGACAGCGCCGCCCACCTGGTATCAGCAGTTCGAAAAGAACTCGTGGCAGTAAGCGATGCAACAATGCGTAGAACGTCACATCACCACAAGCGGCGGCCTGTATATTGGTGGAATGATAAAATCTCCATGCTGAGAAAGCTTTGTCACTCAGCTAGACGGCGTCTACAGCGTAACTGGGGCGAGACTAATGAAAATCGCCTTGGGGAGGAATTTAAAAGCTACAAGAGGCTCCTAAAGTCGGCAATTACACGAAGCAAAAAATCATGTTTTGAGAAGCTGTATGAGGAAGCAAACCTTGACCCTTGGGGTACTGCATACAAAATATGCATGTCCAGATTTAAAAACAGGCAGCAGCAACCTAAAGATGCCTCTTTTATGGGAAAGGTCGTCGAAACACTATTCCCGAAACACGACCGAATTTCTTATGCCAAGCGACGAAACGAAGCTGCAGAGTCACCCCCGTTAGTCACGGAAGACGAACTATTGGCAGTAGCAAGAAAAATCAAAAACACCAAAGCGCCTGGATTGGATGGCATACCAAACAGAGCTCTGAAGGAAGCCATAAGCTTAAAACCCCGAGTTTTCGCTAAAATGTACAACGCTTGTTTAAAGGAAGAGGTATTCCCCGACTCTTGGAAAGTGCAACGTTTGGTTTTGCTCCCAAAACCAAAGAAACCACCTGAAGAACCTTCATCGTACCGACCTCTGTGTATGCTTGACACAATGGGTAAAGTGTACGAAAGCATAATACGAAACCGCTTGGAGTTAGCAATCCAGAAAGCCGGCGAATTAATAGAGAGACAATACGGCTTTGTAAAGAAGAGATCCACTATTGACGCACTACGAGAAGTCGTCGATACTGCGAGATGTGCAGTAAGTGGCAAAAGATGGAAAGATGGCACAAAAAAGTACTGCGCGCTAATTACCCTGGATGTCAAGAATGCGTTCAACTCAGCAAAATGAGCACACATAATCAAAGCCCTGGATGGAATACGGGCCCTGAATACCTCATAAACATAATAACGAGTTATTTTAAAAACAGAGGGCTGATTTTTGAGACGGAAGAAGGCACCAAGAGCTACTCTATCTCGAGTGGTGTACCCCAAGGCTCAGTGTTAGGACCACTATTATGGAATCTTATGTACGATGAGGTGCTAAAAAGACAGCAACCAACAGATATTAAACTAGTAGCTTATGCGGATGAT
Organism: Bactrocera correcta; assembly: GCA_027475135.1. Lineage (NCBI taxonomy): Eukaryota > Metazoa > Arthropoda > Insecta > Diptera > Tephritidae > Bactrocera > Bactrocera correcta. The sequence goes on from CM050322.1 coordinate 61,986,755, forward strand.
CTCATGGTGGTAGCAGTAGCCAAACAATTAGCCGACCTGAGAATTAAATGTAATGAATGCATAAATGGTTTACGACAATGGTTCTCTTCTGTGAGTCTGAAACTGGCGGAGGAAAAAACAGAAGCTATACTCATAAGTACTAGGAAGATAGAAGAACGAATAGAGCTCACTATAGGGGGTGCGAGATTACCTCGCAGCCGCAACTGAAGTATCTGGGAGTAATATTGGATTCCAAATTAAAATTTAAAGAACAGCTGGAGTATTCTTCCGCGAAGGCAAACAAAATCTATAATGCCCTATCGAGAATGATGACCAATAGAGGCTGTGTGCGTTCCAGCCGCCGATTCTTAATAGCGAAAGCAATGAGTTCCGTAATACTGTATGCGGCACCAGTTTGGATACAGGCAATGAATATAAAAGCGTATGCTAAACAAATAATTGCAGTGCATAGGCTTTCTGCAATTCGAGTAATAAGTGCTTTCCGGACTATATCAACCGACGCTGCTGAAGTATTAGCCAGCATGCCGCCCATTGACATCCAGGGAGACGAACTCGAGCGTCTATATCAGCTATCAACGCCTAAAACAGAATCGGCAAGGATCGAGGAGAGAAACAAGAGCACTAAAATGTGGCAGGAGCGGTGGAATTCCTCATCCAGAGGGCGATGGACTCACCGACTTATACCAGACATCCACTCATGGATAGACAGACGACATGGGGACCTAGACTTTCATATGACCTAAATGCTTAGTGGACATGGATGCTTTAGAAGCTACATTTTCAGATTCCACAACGACATCAGTCCGAATTGTCCGAGATGTGCAGGGTATATAGAAGACTCTGAGCATGTATTATTTTATGGCCCTCGACTTTCGAATACAAGGGAAAAGCTAAAAACCACACTCGGTGGTAGTTTTACGGTCGATAATTAAACGACACTCATGTGTCAGTCGACTGATAAATGGAAAGCTGTCAGCGAAGCGTCAGCATTCATAATGACCAAACTGAGATCTTTTCAACAGAATAGGCGTCCGTCAGTCCGCGCAATATAGGAGACTTAAATGTCTTGTCCCTCCCACGAAGTAATACTTAATTGGTGGTTCCGTGGGAGAGTCTTGAGTTGGGAGTATGTTAGGTTTAGCGGATTAAAGTTCCACACTCCGGCTTTCGATGCTTCCCCCTACTATAAAAAAAAAGCTAGTAATCTCAATAAGAAAATGCGATTGGACTCCGTGTTATTTTTTTATTTATTTATTTTTTTTTTAGTTTCGACAATAACCAAAAAATGGGTATTCGAATGGTTGACTGGTGACTGGTACGCGTTTACAGCTGGCATTAGACACCTTGGCGAAAAGGTTGCGCAGAGTTTGCGTAAACTTACAACACAGGTAAGCATGGATGCGTTATGCCTAGATTAACTATTTATTTGTTTACTAAGTGTTTTCTACATGATTTCTAATTTGCTGGTGTATCGTTAAATAATGTAACATTATGAGTATATGTTTATACATATGTTGTTCTTAAAGAATTTATTGAATTATTTCTAACTGTAGATAAAAATTCTGATGTGATATCAAATGCAATACAAAATTTACTTTTAGCGATACCAATGCAAATTTTGCGATTTGATTGCAGTTGTAAGTGTATTACAAAGCATTTTTGTGGTTTCAGACGAATAACAATGCATTGGTAGTGCCTATGCCAGAATACGATGTAACAACAACATAGTTGCAACAATTTACAGAATGTCCCAATTATGAAGTTCTATACTGTTCCCAAGATTTTCGTAAGGAGGATTTAAATAAATACCATCGAGATGCTTGTTTGGGTACTTTTCACACAGACGACACACACCCAATAAATGCATTAAATGATCATTTGTGATACTTTCCGAAAAATTCAATTGTACCAGAAATTATGTTAATTGGTCGTTTGATGGAAATGTATAAATAAAGTAACAACAAAGAACAGTTTCTCCAGTCACTTCAATCTTTCCAATCGCTAATAGTGTATACAGAACAGAAAATATACCACAAAAGGTTGTGTGCAGTCTTTGAACAGCAAATGGGACAACTTTTGTAGCACTTTGTTCAGCATTTGCGGACGAGCAATTAACTGCTGTGAGTGTAATGTTCCCGAAAATTGCTTAACATATTTTCAAGTGTTTGCCTTTAGTTCACCAATGCGAAGGTTTTAAAGACATTAATAGGTATGATTGGCACAATTAGTCGGGTCATTGCGACGAGTCATATTATTATTTCACATGTATACATATGTAATCATTAAAGTTGCGGGTGAATTTCTTAACAATGAGGCTGCTGGACTTCTCTACTTTAAAGCAAGATTAACCACTGTTGTGTACCAAACGCTCATTCGACATTTCCATATACAATCGACATAGTTGTGTTGAAAGCCAAGTTGAAAAATATTAGCTTTTGCAAGTATTTAGTGCAAAATTGTGCAGAATTAGCTTTCAGCCCTTTTCTCATTCCCTCACAAAAAACACCACCCTCACTATTGTGAGGTTTTTAGTTTACTTGTGAGGTTTTTCGTATGCTGACGTGATATCAAAGGCTTAAATGCTCACAAACCCCACAAAACAATATCGATGTGTTATTATTACGATAAGAATACTTCCACATATTTTTATCTAACTTTTAGTTTTGAAATGGAAAATTCTGTTATATGAGTAACAACATTCATCTTACATAATTTTTGAATATGTATGTCTAAATGACTCCCGGCCTACCCCGTCATGAAACACAGCCACAAAATCATCATAACAGCACACCACACTCACCACTTACCTTCCACATCACACCAATACACTCAAATATGACACCACACTACCAACTAGAATACAACAACTTTCAACAAAATGGACGGACAACTCCAGCCGCCTACACTTCGACAGCCGAGTCGACACTCCAAGCACTTGCGTATACGCTTTTCGCAGCATCTCTTTTTTCTTTTACTTCCACGTTCATCGATTCCGTCGCCGATTGGGGTATCCGAGCAATTTATAACATTTGCAAAATATATGTAAAACTAAATAATATAGCATTCCGAAATCTGTACATCCAAAAAAAAAAAACCTGTGCTCTGCGATATTTCTTTTATAACAAAAGTGAGTTCGGTGCGTTGCCCTTTCAGTTACTAAAACAATGTAAGAATGAGATGCACATATTGACAAAGAATCTGTTCAATTCCCATGACAGCCGGGTTTACGCACCGGAATTGATTCGGATTTTATCTGACCAAGGGCTGTTTTTTTGGCGATCTAACCCCGTTTGGATCGATAAGTGTGTTAACAAAGAATCTGTTAAAAGTTGCCGCCAATAGTGCTGAGCGGTATTGCGATTTTGCAACCTTTATATGATTGCTATTTTCAAAACACTGTGATTTTATATTGCTATTGCGATATCAACTAAAACCACGAAAATATGAATACATTCCCTGGAAGACGAAGTAACAGCGGAGATAAATAGATGTTTAAAGTGAGAGAGCAATTGCTAAATGTCAAAACCACCTAAACTTTGACAGTTGATCGAGTTCAGGAGGTTTTGACGTTTAGCAATTGGAAACGAGCGATGGCCAGATTGAAATGTTAGCAAAAAAATATGTAAACGGAGGGATTTGTTGCATCCTTCAAGACCACTTATAAAAAATGTTTAGCAATGAAAATTAAATAAATTTGTGAAATTTAAAGCTATTTGATGAAACGTTTTGTAATTTGAAGCATCATGGTATTATTTTCAATGGAAAATGATTAAAAACATTTAATGATTGAGAGCTGACAAGCTTAAATTCTTTTATTGGTTATTGAAAGGTCAAAAGTTAGTTGTTTTAATATACTTTAAAAGGATGTAAATATTTTCTCCATATATGAAATAACCACTATATAGTAATTTTTATTCTTACTTGAAAAATGCCCAAAAATTATTATTTTGTTCAATCTGGCCATAATGGGAAATGTTATAAAAAACACAAATTTTTAAGCGCTCTCACACTGGAATAAGTAAAACATCCCTTTATTCCTGGTAACAGGTTGCACAAGCAAAACGAAGAATTAATAACAGAAGCTGGAAAATGCGCAATTGTTTGTTTCATTTTGGAGTTTCAACAAGTAAGTTCTTATTTGATAAATATTTTAATTACGAATAATTATTTTAAATATATCTACATATATATAACAATCAAGACGAGTTTTTTGACATAAAACCTACTATTATGCAGATTAACAAGCCGAGAAAAAATTATTGAAATTAGTTTACAAAAACGACTGGGCATTGGTGGACATGATATCACACTAACCGTGCGATTCTGTAACGTGAGACAGTATCAAGTCTCTAAATTTGAGATTTTGAGTTAGAGACAATTTTTGAGACTTGAGACGATTTTGCTATTCTGTAAGTGACAGTCTCAAAATCTATTACATTTCGTTATTCAGAGATGTTTTTACACTTGAATGATAATAAATATGTCGATAACAAATATTAACTTTTCTATAAAATAGTAAAAAAACATAATTATCAACAAAAATAAAAATATATGTTGACTTTGTTTCATAATATTTACGAAATTTATGTAAAATTTATTTATTTTTAACCTTTTCGTGTTTGAATTGCTTACAAAATGTAAAAAAAACGACAATCGATTAATATCTTTGATGATCTCTATTCAGTACATTGAAAATGGCAGCAAGAGTTCTTTTTAGTTTTGTGACCAGCTAGCTACCTAGTCTCAATATTTTGAGACTAACGCTAGAGACTGTTTAGTGAATAGTAACTAGTATCAAATTGATACTTTGTCTCAAAATGTCTCAAATAGAGACTAGAGACTGGTTACAGAATCCCGCCATAAATCTGTTTAAGGGTAGTGACACTTAGTACATTCTTAGTCTAATAATTAAATTAATTAAATTAATAAAATTATGAAATTACTTTTTTACAGTTGCAACTGCTTGGTGATTATGCGTTTAATTAAACCGCTGCATTTGAAACTGCATAGTGAAGGAGGAAGCTTTGCTATATCACTTATGATATCGATATGGAAAAGTGAATAGCGTTGGAAACCACTGTCCTTGTCACCAATAGCTGTCAACTAACGAGTGTTACTAATACAATGCGAGGATTTTCTTCTCTTGTATGATTGCACAATGACACAAAATACAAAAATCCTATACCGAAATATGCAAGGCCAAGAGAGCACCCATTGCAAAATCAAGTGTTATAACTATGAACGGCTGATTCGGTCAATTTATTGAGAATGACTATTGTGCATGACTATTGTAAATTGGCGCACATTCGGTATTCCTTCTTAAGAAAAAACTGTAACAAATCATTTTAATTTAAGTAGAATTTATAAAATCTATTTAAAAATTACTATCCTTAACAATTTATTGGCGTAATATGTCTTTATGTAAAATGACAACTAAAATAGTGTTGCAATTATATTTTTACGTGTCATTGCACGAAAATAAACCTGGGTTTGGTCTGACATATTTTACAGCCATTGCAAATATATTTCTGCGTGCGTTTGTTATTGTTCTGTTGCACCAGGGGGGAAATTCTGCAAATTCGTGCACCGTGAAGGGTTTTGCAAGAGAAAGAGAATACCCCTAATATTTTTTCTCTACTACAGTTACCCGATAGTAGTGTGATAAAACTTTTGATTTGCTATTCCAACCCATTGTATGTATAAACCCATAAGTAATAAATCCTATTTTTTTCACCCTTACATATGCAGGCGAAAGTTTATAGAATGCCAGAAAGTACATTAAGAGCGCCATAGACAAAGGGCAAAAGGTCAGGCACTTCATTAGGGTTTCCTAAATATTCTACTACTAAAACGGCCAAATGCCTTAAAAAGGCGAGAGTGTGTTGGCGTGTTATGCTATCCAATTTATTACGTTTTTGTTAAATTTTCCAATATATTTTGATTATTAGAATTCATAAAGATGTAGTTTTAATTAAAATTGTATTTACTGTATCAAAATATTAAATAATCTTACCTATTTTAATTAATTAATATTGATATAATAATAAAATTCATCTTGAAGATCCACTACAATGAAAAGATATTGTCTTAATTTGTGTTTGGTATTTTGGCTGAAATGGCAAAGGATCGCGATAGTTTTTGGATGTGTGTAGGAAACGAGAAAATTACAGAAACTTACAAAGAGCTCACAGTAGTAGCAAAGCCCGAAAGTTATAGCAAGTGTTCAAAACTGAACAGGTTCTTTGCTACCAAAGGACATACAACAACATTATATATGTATATATATACATATTTTTTAAATGCATTAATGGGTATGACTGGCACAAATAGTCGGGGCATTGCGACGAGTCCTATTATTATCTCACACGTATACATACGTAATCATTAAAGTTGGGGGCGAATTTCTCAATAATGAGACTGCTGGATTTATCTACTTCAAAGCAAGAATAACCACTGTTGTGAACCAAACGCTCATTCGACATTTCCTTATACGAACGACATAGTTGTGTTGAAAGCGGTAGCACCTATGTATATATGTACGTTGGTGAAGAGAGATATTCTCATTCTGTAAACACAACTTTTTTGTATGGCTTTGTAGAAAGATTTCTTTATATTAAGAATTACCATAAAAAAGTTCAGTTACTAAATATCGCATAAAAAGCACCTATTTAAGACTACTATATGTTCAACAAACTCATTTTATCTTTTCAGCTTTCGCCGTTATATAGAATGTTTCAAAACTTGGATTACATATGGCCGGAAGTCATCTATTTTGGTGGAAGTTTATGGTGAGCTTGCGGGCTAAAAGTGGTGTGCACGGTTTAAAAGTGGTGACTTTGACTTAATAGACTAAGAACGTCCTAGCCGGCCTTATTCGATGAAGATTACTACAAATATAAGAACACACAGAATCTTTGGGAGTCACTCTAGCAGCCTTATCAAAACGTTTAAAAGTTGTTTGAACGCAGAAGAAATAACATAGTTTTGCGTGTTTGTGACTGGTGATGAAGAAAGGATCCATTACGAAAACCATAAAAGCAAAACTCATTGGTGAAATTTGACCAATCAGCTAAAGCCGAATTTCTATGATTTATTTATTTTACTGAATACTAAAAGTTCCAAAATAAAATAAATAATTATTGTTAAATTTGCTTACAAATGCACAAATTGTGTGAATATTAAGAATTGGTAAATTGATGTATTTAATATTGTAAATTATACAAGTTAACTTATCACAGTAGCCCACAACAACAATTGCAGTTATGCCCGTGATTGCAACGCAAGCAACAACATCAAAAGTGCGAGGCTCAAGTTGTAGACATAACAACGGAAACGCTTGCTAGTGGTAAACGACACCAACAGTCCCATACCGTGAGAATTGCTGAATCAGCGAAATGGAGTCATGCGGCAGTCCACGTGATATGATGGCTAGTAGATTTGATAGGTGTTGGGTATTCAGGTGTAACACCGAAAAGTCAGTTGTAATAACTCGAATGTCGCGAACGGCTGTCCTACATAGTAGGGAAATAAAATAAATCAAACTAAACCTTGCGTTTTCTTTGTTGGCGCCCAATGTGGAGCCACGGGAAAAAATCCTTATAAAGGATAAACTATTGTGGCAGTGGGTTTGAACCCATGTCATTGTAAACTTTAAAAAACTATTCAGGTGAAATTAAAACTTCCCAAAAAATTAAAAAACCTATTTACGTGAAGTTAAAATAAAATTCGTATGTAGAGGAAAAATTAAAATAAAATCGTTTATTTGAAACCTTAAGATAAAAACTATTTACGTAAGACTTAAACTTCAATGCTATTCCTGTGAAAAGAAAAACACTACAAACCAGCGTAAAGGATTACTTAAAATCAAAAGACAAAGCGATTACTTACGTGAAACTAAAACTTCAGAGCTTTTACTGTGAAAAGAGAAACATTACAAACCAGCATACCGAAGATTTCGGAAAGTCTTAGAAGCAAAAGGAGAATTTCATAGACACCATTTATTTGGACCAATAATGAAGCTGTAAGTAGAGTGCTCATTACGTAATATTTTCAATAAGAAATATATAAAAACATTAATTGATATTGATTAATATTGTAAAAAAGCGACAGGGAAAAATTAAAAAGATTAGCTGCAGGAATATTATTATTTCAAAGTGACTAGGGAAATACGGAACTATTAGTAGTTAACAGTATCTTGACGTAAAATGGACTTAACCACAATGCGGACCTTAATGAGTGCCGCCATTCGAGCAGCAATCGTACAGACGAGACGGGAATTCCAGGCAACAGTTCACTTACTGACCGATAGGCGTCAGGCAGCTCACACGGCAAATAAATAAATAAATAAAATTTTTCAGAATGCGCACGGTAGTTCTAAACATTACCAGGCTGTGGCCATCATAAGGAATAAAGTAGTGGGATCTGTAAATTGGATCCTTTCTTCTTTTAACACCTTTCTAAATTTCGATGCATATAGCGCTAGGCTTGGTTTTACTTATGCAGATAAGAAACCTGTTTACATACTGGAACAGGAAATGCCTACCCTCCGTCAAGGAGGACAGGCAATAACAGAATTCTATGATGAAGTCGAAAAGAAATTAACAACCATAATTAATAAGAAATTGATGACCTATTACAATAAGAAGAATATTTTAGAATGTCTAAATTCGAAGTACCGCCAAGATGCACTACGAGTTTTTATATCCGGACTACACCGCCACTTTGTGGTACCTTATCGGATATGGCATCGGTCTTAGCACTCGCTTAAGAGCTTGAATCAAATCCGGCACATTCGTTATTTGCTCACAGATTTTCATTTTCTGATAATAGAATTTCTGACTACAGTCGGCCTCTGGTGAGAAACAGTTTACCATTTTCTAGACAACAAAACGGATAACCATATCAGACACGATCAACGCCTATGGAAGACGATCCAAGTCTTTCCAGATTCCGAATCACTCAATCATTAGCGATAAATACCCGATTTACGACACATTCTTAATTCTTTCAAATGTAGGAAAATCATCAATTTTTTTGAAATCTGAGTTCCACCAGCTTACACTTGTCGAAAAAGATGGGGAAAACTGCATTTCCCGTGAATAACGGAAAGTAAGAGATTTGCAGGTTGCCATTTGGGTTGAAAAACGGTCCTAGCATTTTTCAACGAGCAATAGATGACGTACTTAAGGGGTAAACTGAACGCACTTGCAAGACGTCAGCCGAGTATTGGAAACATTATATTCAGCCAACATGCGAGTTTCCTTAGAAAAAACCCAAGTTTTTAAATCAGACCTTGAATTCCTAGGATTTATTGTCTCAAAAGACGGGATTAGAACCTCCAAAGAGAAGGTAAAGTCATAGTCGGTTACGAAGTTCCGAAAATACTTCGCGCATTGCGAATCTTTTTATTTTCGTCTGGCTACTATGGGCGTTTTATAAAAGACTACGCATTAATATCGAAACCTCTCACGCAATATCTACGGAGAGAAAATAGTACAATAAGTACTAAAATTTCTAAGAATATAAAATACTTTCGACAACGAACCTTTGAAGCGTTTAAAAAAATCAAAGACATTCTGTCTTCAGAACACATACGCCTTCTTTATTCTGATTACGAAAAACCTTTTGATTTAACCACTGATGCGTTTTCACATGCCTTGGGTGCAGTACTTTTACAAGGTGCCAGAACCATCACTATGATATAACGAGCGTTAACGCTGAAACACTGAACACTGAAGAAAACAAAGTATGCAACGAATATGCGAGAACTTTTCGCGATTGCTTGGGCTCTTAAAAAATTAAGAAACTATCTGGATCTATGGAGCAAATAATATTAACATATTCACTTATCACCAACCGCTTATCTACTCGATATCAGATAAAAACCCTAACGCAAAATTGAAAAGATGGAAAGCCTTTGTAGAAGAGTTCTCCCCTAAATTTTACTAACCCGGCAAGGAAAACGTTTTCGCAGATGCGTTATCAAGACAACACATAAATATTTTAGAACACAAAGATCATCCACAGAAGTAATTACCACGGTTATAGATCCGATAAATTCATTTAATTAATCCTTGAATGTGGGGATACAAATTCAAAAACAACAAAAATTATATTGCAATCACGAATTAGACACCATATTATTTTTCAAAATATCGACGAAATTTTTGATCAATTGAGCAGCTGCATCAACTCAAATGTTACAAATGGTTTGCTATGTGACCTATCTGTTTTAGGAAAAAATTCAAAACGAAGTTGAAAGCACCTTTCTACCAATAAAATTTGTTATTACAAAATCATTGGCCACTGACATCTTTAACGAGGATGATTAGAAAAAAATTTTTCATACGGAACATAATAGAGCACACCGGTCTCTCAAAGAAAATATTCTGCAAATATTAAAGCATTAGAATTTTCCAAACATGCGAAAAATGTTAAAGGAAATTATACTTAAATGCAAAATTTACCACGAAGCTAAATATCAGCGATAACTTTTCGAAATTTCCAATAGTTCAATCAATTTCATCTAGTGCAATAACTGACATCAAAGAACCCTTAATACGAATTATGATTTTTTCAAAGGCACTAAAGGCCTTGTTTCCGTTACGATAAAAAGTTTGCTTGGAGGTCATTTTTAAAATTTCGATATTTATGACACCCCCACATCATAACACAACAAATGGACAGATAGAACGATTTCATGGAACTCTTTCCGAGAATAGTCGTTGTATTAAACTATGCCAGGGACTTACTGACACGAATAATCTTATTCTACTCGCTGTCTACAAATACAATGGGACAATACATTTAGTAACAGGGCAACGACCTATTGACGTGATTCATTCTGCTTCATCAAAATACCTTGACGAAATTAAAAACCTCTTAATAAAAACACAAAACTCCGAACTTAATTACCATAATAGACATAGGCAAACCAAAACTTTTAAACCAGGTGAAAAAGTTTTTCTAAAATCTAACAGAAAATTGGGAAACAAATTAAGCAAACTGTTCACAGAAAAAGTAGTAGAAAGGGATTTGGGAACAAGGGCTTTAATTAACGGCAAAGAAATCTATAGAAGTAATCTAAGATAATTTTTTTTCTATCAGTAGACTCCTGATCCTGATGCTAACCGCATTAGCACGGTTGGTAATTTTAAATTACATATATTAATTCAATATACATACCAATATCCAAGGGGGATGTTGCCATCTACCGTCAATACAAGCACTTTATTCACCACCTAAACTTAACCAATTAAGAAAACAATGCGGAAAAAACGTATAACCTTCTCGACAACTTTCTAAAATCCCACATACGAACGAAAGACATTGCAACTGGACATAGACCGCATTTTATGATTACTGGACCCACAAAGAATTCACTACCGACACTACCGTTCCTTCTAGGCACTGCTCTCAAGTATATAGCGGAAACTCTCGATTTCGATGACTTTAACTAACTCCAAACACGGATAGAATCTTTAATATTACCGAACGACGAACAGACCTATATCAATATCCAATTACAAGTAAAGAATAATCAATTAACTGGCACTATAAATAAAAAAATTAGCTCTACAAAGGAGCATGAACCCGACACTGAAAATTTGTTTGAATTGATATCAGCAAAAAACAGAGCATTTAAAGGCAAAATATTATAAATCAGCCATATATTCAGTCACTTTGGGTAAGGTACAGTTAAAAAATCCAATTTTGTTAAATAGCGATGAAGTCATGAATTTACTAATCAACGAGTACTCTACAAATTTAACAACAAGCCATTAACTAACATGCTCTAAATTGAAAATTTTACAAGATTATAACTTATTTTATAATTACATATCCAATAGTTGAACAAAATTGTAAGCAAATACAAATCAAGACAGTTGTAAAAAATTGTAAAATAATTGTGATAGAAACTAATATAATACCAAAATGTTATAGTAAACACAAACAGCTTGTTAACTGTAAAAATTCTGTACCATATGTTGTCAAATGTCAAGTAGAAATAGTTCCTGTATTTTGAATCTATTAAGACAACAGCCCAATAGAGGAAATTGATAGCGGCCTGATCGTTATAAGCAATAATTTGGTGGAAGTTCGTGAAGGAAACTCTGATGCAATAATGCTGAACGGTTTTTTTGAAGGTTTGCTATTAAGTTTACAGAAAATGTGACTATTAATGGTATTACTTGCACTAACTGGCGAAAGCCGCGCCCACACAATTTTTGAACCTGACTAATCATACAACATTATTATCACTTCCGTGCACAATATTAACCAAAAAACCTAAGACACATCGTATCATTGAGATTCCTTGTGAAAGCCCAATCGTTTAGATGGCTAATAACTTACGCATCTATAATTGCCTTTTTTGTTGTTGCTATACTAGCTCACATAGTCAACAAGCGCTGAAAGCGCAACGTTAGTATTGCCATATTAGGCAACGTTCTTAAAGAATCCGTGGCCGTCTCCTCTTCTAGCGAGGGAGTAGTTAACATATCACAGTAGCCCTCAACAACAGGTGCAGTTATGTCTGTGATTGCAACACAAGCAACGACATCAAAAGTGCGAGGCTCAAGTTGCAGACATAACAACGGAAACGCTTGCTAGTGGTAAACGACACCAACAGTCCCAAACCGTGTGAATTGCCGAATCGAGATATGGAATCATGTGGCAGTCAACATGAGGTGATGGCAAGTAGATTTGATAGATGTTAGGTATTCAGGTAGGCACTGAAATGTCAGTTGTAACAACTCGATCGTCGCGAATGGCTGTCCTACATAGTAGGGAAATAAAATAAATCAAATTAAACCTTGCGTTTTATTTACTTACACAGTGTAGCAATATAAATTATATATAAACAATATATAAGGTTTTTATCAAAAATTAATGTTAGTATAGTAAATGCCATACATAAATGTATATATTTAAATGTTAATATAAAACAATTACTAAAAATTTGCGTATTACGCCCAAACCACAGCACGGAAAGAACTCAAAATTTGCACCAGTAATCCTTTAGTTTTAGAGAAGGCCTCAAGGGATTATACGCAGTTGCGAGGCTCAAAAATAACGTGTTTTTTTACAATTTTTTTGAGGGCACAGCTTTTTTTTTATTAAGTACAAGTGATGGTAGTTCTGAAAGAGCACACTTTGAGAGAATATAATTGTTTATTACTCGTGTCAAAATATTGATGTGCACCGCCACTGCAGATGATGTCCTGAACGTACTCCAAAAAAAAGCGCTCGGAGGTGAGCACGATTTCCTCAGTTTGGATTATCAGAAATAAAAAAAAGGTGAATTCTTTTAAAGAATAGATAAATGCAGGTATTGAACAAAGGAATAAACAAAATTTTAGTTTTTGACAAAATGGCGGCAATTAAAAAAAAAAATTTCGTTTTCGATGAAAATTTTCGCTCTAAATAGTCAAAAAAATTATAAAAAAATTTTTTAATCCTATTCTTTCGATCAATACCTGAATTATGTGTCTAAAAAGATTGTGTTAAAATTTCAGCCCGATTAGTTTAGCCATCTCTGAGAAATCTTGCTCACCGACTCTGAATTGACAGTTTTGAGATAAACGCGTTTAAAGTTTCAGAAGTAGTTTACACATAGGTAAATTTTGTGACGTGGCCTTACAAATTCAGGTATATCTCCGAAAGTATTTAGCGGATAGACTTCCAATTTTCGGAGAATATACTCAAATATATGTTCATTCCGGAAATGAAAAACGATTTTTTGAAAATTCTAACTGCGTATAACCCCTTAACGACGGCCTTTTTTGCAAAATAACTCTCGATTTCGCAAGTTAGATCTATATTTATAACTCAAGAACGTCTGATCCGATTTGGTTGAAAATTGGTGATGAGGTAGCTTGGAACTTGGGGACGGGCATAGGCTAATTTCTATCGTTTTATGTTAAAAGTCACAACAATTCATAAATAAAAAAAGTGTATATTTAAACTTAAGTATGTATTCAATATTTATGTAAGAACTATTTGAACATTTTTTCTTCAAAAATACAAAATAAAATCACACAACTACTGGCAGAGTACAGTAGTTTTTGTTTACATACACATACATATACATATACGAACAAGAAAAAACGTTAACTTCGGTGCAACCCTTCACAGGTGCATTTCTGTTAGTAACTATGTTGAACACATAGTTTGTATGGAAGCTATATGCTATAGTAATCCGTTCTGAACAATTTTGTTGGAGATTATGTCCTTACCTTAAGTATCCATGCTAAATTTCGTGAAGATACCACGTCAAATGCGAAAGTTTTCCATGCAAGAACTTGATTCCGATCATTCAGTTTGTATGGCAGCTATATGCTATAGATAACCGATCTGAACAATTTCTGCGGAGATTACATTGTTGTCTTAGAAATTAATCTATACCAAATTTCATAAATATATCTTGTCAATTGTGAAAGTTTTCCATACAAGAACTTGATTCTGATCGTTCAGTTTGTATGGAAGCTATATGTTATAGTGGTCCGATATCGGCTGTTCCGACAAATGAGCAGCTTCGTGAAGAGAAAATGACGATAGTAAAATTTCAAAACGATATCTTAAAAACTGAGGGACCAGTTCGTACATATACAGACAGACAGACGGACATGGCTAAATAGACTCAGCTCGACATACTGCTCATTTATACATATACTTTATAGAGTCTCCGACCCTTCCTTCTGGGTGTTACAAACTTCGTGACAAACTTAATATACCCTGATCAGGGTATAATTATACTGATAGTAAAAAATGTAGTTTAAATTGGTAAACTATTCCATTATATTCTTATTACGATAAATGATATTCTTGACAAAAAAGTGCGAGCGGGAACCACGGGCTTAGGCTAGTGTATATATAAATAGTAATATTTAGAAGCTATTTTGCAAAAATAGGAACGAAAAATATAAGTATTATGTACGAACATGTTAACTTCAAAAATCAATCGAAATATAAAGAAATAAAATAAAAATTTTAATTGTCTTATTTCGAAGAAAAATGATGACTGTGCCATAGACAGTGGTAACTATTGAATAACTAAGCAAATAACCCATAACAGGTGGCGCGATGACCATTGCACTAGTTTTCTGTGACCAATGAATAACCAACCGACCCGTAGATGTTCATAACAATAACGAAAAAAACAATTTTCAATAAAAGATGGCTAACCAAATAAATAGCAAATTAAACAGACGCTGGTAACCAAAGAGTAAAAGATAGTTTTCCAAAATAGTTTGCAAATTAGAGCAAGAAAATACATATATGTATCATTTGCGCAAAGTCAAATAAGAGAAAGCGAATAAGCTAATCACACACGTAATCACTTTTTTCCGGAGCATTCCACAACAATCTAACGTCAAAATATGTATTTAAGGAAAATGACAGCTCACAATTATTTTTTACGTGTCATTGTACGGAAATAAACATGGGTTCTGGTCTAACATATTTTATAGCCATTGCAAATAATTTTCTGCGTGTGTTTGTTGCTGTGCCGTTGCACCAAGAAGAAAATTCTGTAATTCATGCACCGGGCAAGGGTTTTGCAAGAGCAAGAGAATTCCTCTAATATATAACAGTCCTATTCTCGTGACCTCACAAAAATCACCACCCTCCCTATTTTGCGGCTTTTGTGAGATACACAATGTGTTAAGTTGTGTTGTAGTGTCATCAGCTGTGGTGAATTGCGCTGTTGTATTAGGAAGCGCCAGTTTTACCGGGTGAAGGAGGTGGATGCTTAACTCATTTAAACAGTGAGGTTTTCCGTATTTGTTCGTTGTGTTTGTTTTGTTAATTTCAATATTTTTAAAGAAATTTGCAATTATTTTATAGATTGGAGAAAGTATCCCAAAAGCGTTATTTATTATAAGTATTTGCCTATTATAATAAATATGTAATTTATGGTCTTTGTACATTTTGCTTCCCTCTGAGTATGAACAAAAAGTAATATACATATTTATGTTTAAATAATTTCGACAAGATTTTATTTGTAAATATGTATTTATATATTATGTAGTGCGAATAAAAATATATTTACGTTTAAATAATATGCTGCAATGCTGCAGCTGCTCCTAAGTTGTTCTCTTACATTTTGAAAGTCGAAAAAGTCTTTTCGTATTGCTAATCAAACTTTAACTTTTTAATGTGAACTACTTATTGCCATTTTTCCGCTAGATACATTATTTTATCAGTGTAAATCGAAATTTCTAGAACGGAAGCGACCGAACCATTGTTGTGCTACACGAACTGATGCAGCATCGAATGAATAAAAGGATGTCCAACTTATTCTAGTGTGAGACCGCCTAAAAATAAGCGTTTTTTATACCATTTTGCATTATAGTCAGATCGGTCAAAATAATGATTTTTGGGCATTTAAATTAAAACGCCCAACTTTTATTACGATTGCAAATTTTTACATTTTGGATTTTTAATATATACAGGCGTGTGTGATCGCAGGAATGTACCAAAGCATTAGCCAAAGGGTTTGGGTGTTCACGGAGTTTAGATATATATTTAATTCTGCTGTCTTCTACTTCTTTCCTTGCCATAGAAATACCAAGGTCTTTATGGATATTTTCATTACGCATGTATCATGGTGAACACGTGATTGATCTAAGCATTTTTGATTGGAACCTTTGTATTATGCCTATATTAGTTGCACAGGTCGTACCCCATAGTTGAATGCCATACTTCCAAATCGGCTTTATGACCGCATTATATAAAAGCACTTTGTTGTCTAGGCTAAGTTTGGAGTTTTTATTTAATAGCTAATTTAAATTTGCAGCTCTTATCTTCATGCAAGTTATTTTACTAGATATTTGTTTCCTCCATGTAAGTCTTCTATCTAGGTGAATACCAAGATAATTCACTTCATTCGCTTGGGGTACTAAAATATTGTTTATTTTTAATGCCGGGTACATTTTTGGTCTAAGCGAAAATGTAACATGCTTACACTTTTGTTCATTTACCTTTATAGGAAAGTTAGCTAGCCATTCTTCGACAAACTTCAAGTGCTCGGCTACTTTTCTTGATGCTATTATGTAGCATTTGTTACGGCTCACTATTGCTGTATCGTCCGCAAAAGTTGAAATTAATACATTGTTAGCTGTTGGAAGATCTGCTGTATATATGATGTATAGTGTTGGGCCTAAAACACTGCCCTGGGGTACACCACCCCATATCTGTCTTTCATCAGATATGAAATCTCCCACTTATACCATAAATTTTCTAATTTTTAAATAAGATTCCAATGTTTTATACAATTTTGAAGGTAGAATATTTTTAATCTTATATAAAAGGCCCCCATGCCATACCATATCAAACGCCTGAGCCACGTCTAGAAACATAGCAGAACGGTCCTCTCTGTGCTCAAATGCTTTTCTTATTTCGTTAGTAATTCTATTTACTTGCTCTATCGTGCTATGTTTTTCACGAAACCCGAATTGGTGCGTTGGTATTATATTATTTTCGTGGAGGAAAGGAGTCATCTTTGATAGCAACAATTTTTCAAATATTTTAGAAAGACAGGGTAGAAGACTGATTGGTCTGTATGAAGACGGTTGTTTTAAGTCTTTCCCAGGTTTGTCTATCAAGATAATCTGCGACTTTTTCCATGAATTAGGATAGTGTCCAAGATTAAGAATTGCATTGAAGAGCAAAGAGAGCACTTCTACGGCAATATTTGGTAATTCAATTAGTAGTTTTGGGGTAATATTATCATGTCCTGGTGACTTATTTGGGTTAAGTTCTTTTATAATTCTAGCAACTTCAGAAGTAGAAGTCCTAATAGACACATGCGACTCGTCTGCGGTATTGGGCAAGGTTGGCAACTCAAAGCTGTTCTTTGGGCAATTGGGTTGAAATATCTTTTCTTGGTGATTTGCAAAGCAATTTGCCTTATCCTCATCACTACGTACCCAATTACCATTCAACTGTCTTAGAGGCATGTTGGAATTTACTGGTGGCTTGAAAGATTTTTGGGCTTTCCAAAGGGAGTTTTGTTTGCGAGAATTTGGACACAGTTTCTTTATATAATTTTCAGTGTTGTGTTCCTCTTCGCGTTTAAGCGCTTTTTTTAACTTTCGTACAGTAGATTTCAGTTGAAGCAGAGTTGAAGGGAAGCGATTTAACTGCCATTCCCGCCTAGCTCGCCTTTTCTCATTTACAAGTTTCTCTATTTCATTATTGGTGATCTTTCTAAAACCAACTGGTTTTTTGTTTCTTTTTGGTGTAGCCAATACAGCTGCATTAGTTATTAAATCAGTAATTTCTCTTATATTTTCTTCAATGTCTCTTCCTGTATTTATTTTGCAATCAATATTGATATGGGTGCTGATATTCTTTCTATAATTCAACCAGTTAGTTTAATGTGATGTTAGAGAAACTTTTGGCTCAAATATCATGGGATGTTTGTATAACTTTATTAGTACAGGAGAATGATCAGATGATAAGTCTGTACATGTATCAGCTGTCATAAGCGATCTATGTATATTTTTGACTACAGCAAAATCTATTAAGTCTAGTATTTTTCTTTTATCACTGGGCCAGTATGTCGGCTTACCAGGAGATATTATGTCCAGCTTATTATGCTTATTCATAATAGTGTAGTACAACTGTCGTCCTTTCGGATTAATAAGACGTGAGCCCCAATACGCGTGTTTTACGTTGTTGTCTCCACCTGCAAGAAATATTTGACCTAGTGTTCCAAAAAAGTCTTTAAACTCGATTTCTGTAATTTTAAAACGAGGTGGACAGTATATAGCCGTAAGGTTTAAGTCACAACCCCAATTTTTTAGTGAAATTGTTGTAGCTTGTAACTGTGGAGTAGGATGCGATTCTAGGGCATAGTGGTTTAAACGATTTCTAATCAACACTGCCGTGCCACCATGCGCTTTTCCTTCTGTATGATTTGTGACATAGACTCTGAATCCTGAAATATTGAAATTATTTTTATTTGTTAAATGAGTTTCTGATATTCAATCAATATTCTTTTTAGACAGAAATCTGATAATCTCTAATTTATTATTTGGTTAACACCGTTAGCATTCCATATACAGATATTTAGTTAGCTCATTTTTTACTTAATAAACTTTGCAGCATGTGATTTTGTGATTTTATTAAATCTTGGATCATGTTTTGCATGGTAGACATAAATTGTGTCATACACTGTGTAGATTTATAATCATAGTTTCAATACCTCCATTTGGAGGATTTTGCGGCAGTTGCATTTGCGCAGTGTTGCCTTTCACGACATTTGCATAGCTTCCTTGCATATTACTATTGATAGAAGTAATAGGATTTGAACTTTTCTCTAAGGTTGCTATAATTTCATTACGGGGTGTTTGTAACATTTGGTTACGACGTGCTTGAATGCCCTGTGACAACTTCGATTTCAAATCTTTATATGCAGGACAACCCCTGTAGTTAGCAGTGTGATTTCCTCCACAATTGCTGCATTTTTTTATTTAATTCTTCTTTATTAAGGGTACATTTCGAAAAGGGATGTAAGTCACCACATACCACACAAACACTGCGTAGAGTGCAATATGATTTAGTATGCCCATATTCTTGGCAGTTAGTACATTGTACCGGACCAGTTCTTTTATATGGTTCTTCTACAGTTACTCTGCGTGCAGAAAATATTTCAGATTGTATATAGGATGGGTCTCATTTTTTTTAGTTGATTCGAATTCGGCAACAATTCAATTTTAAGCATTGGCTGTGGTACTTTGTTTTTATTAAATATATTTACAACTGTTTTAATTCCAAAACCACATTCTTCCAATGCTTCTTTCACTTCACTAGAGTCTACGGCGGACTCTATACCCTTGATTACAACAACTAGGCCCTTAGAGCACTTCAGTTGATACGATTAATAATTTTTGTTTTTATTCGACAAAAATTAAACGATTTCCATGAAAATTTTTTCAGTGTAGGACTGAATTTTTGTTTTGTCTATATTGCCTTTTTTCAAAGGCACTATATGAAAATTTTTAGTGCCAACAATTTCACTTAAATTCGCAACAAGAGTATTACTGCTACGCTCGCGCAAATATTTTGGAGGTGGTTTGGTATTAACGACTGTGGTGGTACCCTTCGCATCGTCGTCTGAACCATTGCTTAGTATGGCAAATCTGTTGCCATTTAAAACTTCCGTCGTATTTTTAGTTGGTGTGCCGCCTTGAAATTTTTTAGGATTGACCGCTGATTTAGAAGGACTTAATTTCCTTTTTATATTGACGTAGCGGTCAATGCCTGTTTGTACAGACGGGCCTTTTTTTGTTGGTACACTTTCACCTTGCTTTGTGATTTTCTTCGTTGCCTGCGCGTTTGCTGGTACCTGCAGGCTGGTTGGTGTCAGGACATTTGTTTTTGCCCGATTGTTGTTTTCGGGTGCTTCTGCTGTTCTTTGCTTCGATTCATTTTCAGCTGATCGAAGCGATGACTCATCATCGCCGTTACACTTTTTATTGCCAGTAGTTGTGGTTTTTGTTTGGTCGACAAAGTTGAAGTAGGCATTTAAGGAATGCCTACGGCCTTGCGGATGAGGCTTCGAAGCACTCATTATTGTTTGTTTGATTTTTTGTTTTCACTTGTTAATTCGTGCACTAATTGTTTGTGTTTATTATTATTAATTTATGTGCACTGTTTTTAATGTTTGTTTACAATTTATAAATTGTTTTTTTTTTGTTTTACTTTTTGCTTGGTTTTATGATTATTATTTTTTTTGTAAAGATTGAATTCACGGAGCGAGTTAAATAACACGTCCGTGCTCTTTGAACACTCTCTTTTTTCCCTGACTTTTGATTTTTTAATAATTATTAAGGTGGATTAAGCCTGTTAGTTCTCAATTAATAATTGTTTTTAATTATTGGTAGTTGCAAATTAATTCTACTATGCATCACATTGCATAACGTTCCATTAAATACATTTAAATTCCCATTTTCTTTGATTTTCATCGTTTTATATTTTTATTAGCGATGTTGAACGGCGGCAAGAAATCCCTCCGTTCACATATATTTTTGGAATAATTTCAATCTGGCCGTTCCAGTCATTCCAATTGCAAGACGTCAAAAACTATCAGATGCAGCCAACTGTCAAAGTTTGGTAGGTGAGCGGTTCTCACATTTCCAGTGACAGAAGAGTTGGGAATCTCTTTATCTCTGCAGCATCGTCTCCGCAAATTTCACAAATTTCATCAGTAGTTTGCGTGGCATTCCTCCCTTTTTAAATAAAAATTTCAAAATATAGCGAATTTCTTCATTATTTTCACTCATTTTTATACAGCTTTAACTTTTTCTCAACTTCCCCAAATTTAATGGATAAATGAAGCTTAAGATCTCACCTTTCCAATTTTATGTGGTATGACAACATGTAATTGGTAGCCACTTTTCGACTATGTATTTATTATTCACATTTATCATTATTTACAAGAAAACTCGATTCTCGAGTAGAATCGGAATCAAGTTTACTTTCCCTATTGGCAGCCTTCGCGTGCACATATATCATTAGATTCTGCAATGGGTGCTCTCGTGCCCTTGTATGTATATTTCGGTATAGTATTTTTGCAATCTGCAATCTTGCAAGAGCAAGCGAATACCCCTAATGTTTAACAAAACGTTACCATACGATCAGATACGGGCCCTTTTCCGCTCGACTTCTGCACTGTTATACGCTATAACAGGAGCATATTTATATATATGTGTAACGATATATGGTATGCAGAAGCAGAGACTGTGAAGACATTTGTTAATATGTTGTCACATCACAAGTATTTAAGTAAATCGGAGACACACTCATTTTATATAATTGAATTTTTGAACTTTAAAAGCAAAAATTTAAAAACCATAAGTTAGCGGCAACTATACTATGTACTATACATATATATATTTTTTTTTTTCTTGATCTGGATGACCTCCCTTCTATCCGTACTTACCCATTTTAAATCCGAAGTCGGGGGATGCTATTATAAATCCCAGCCAGACAAAGCTTAAAGATGCAGTTAAGGGGTCAGTAGGGTAATGTGGCCTGTTTTTTGACATTTTTTCATAGAGGAGAGGGCGCTATAACGATTTTAAAATTCGTTGGTATAAGTGTATTGCAGCGGGAAGGGATTACTTTGAAGGAGATGAAATGGACAAAATTCCCCTTTCAATTTGATCACAGTAGTACTTAAATTTAAATAACCATTCGTTTGTATGGAACAGGTTTATATATAAATGTATATAATTAAAAACTGACAAATGGATTAAAAGACATTTAAGTAAACATTAATGCGTATATGGCTTGTCTTTTAATTTCTCCAACATTGTTGGGTATGTGGTGTCATCAGGCTCAACAGAATCTTCTGTAATGGTTGACGGATCTGAAACGTAGTCGAACGAAGTGGAACCATTATTAATTAAAATGTTGTGGAGAATACAGCAGACAAACAACCAATCGCAGCATATATTTTTTTTGGTTAGTTAGTTTTTTTTGTTAGACAGACGCATCCTTGGCTGCTTAAGCGGTTAGGGTTAGTCAGAATTTTCAAAACTGCTTTTTTTGCATTTTCGTTAAGTGTAATATCTTAAAAATATTCTCTGAAAATTTCACGTTGATCCGATAATTAGTTTTTGAGTTATTCTACAAAGTTATACTTCAAAGCGCTAGTGTGAAACTTTAAACGCGTTTTTCTCAAAACTATGTGTTTTGAACTGGTGACAACTGTAACTCGAAAACCGTTCAGTAGATTTTAATGAAATTTATACAGCTTTTAGAATACATAATAAACTCGGGCATGATAGAAATTTCGATTTTTAAGACCAATTAACTGTCGATTTTTTCCCAAAAATTTAGAAAAAAATTTCCTGAGACGGCCATTTTGTTAATTAAAAAAAATTCTTTGTCCAGGCTCAGGATTATCTATTCATAAAACAAATTTTTTTGTCCGATTGATTTTAGATGAATCATCAAGGACTTTTGGTTGTCACCGCAAGTACCTTTTTTTGGAAGAGGGTCAGCACATACTTTGGAAATTACATTTTGTTGTGAAATTTTCGTGACTTCAAATCAAACTATTCTGTAATAATGCCATATTACTACTTTTGTAAAATAACACGTTTTAATAGCAAAAAAAATTACTGAAAATTGTAATTTTTTCGTGCCTCTGACTACCCCTAACCCCTTAAGGCTTACAAATCTTTCTTTCAGAAGCCCAAAATAATGCCCAATTCTAACCCGGTATTTGCTCTGCCGTAAATTAAATGCAATTTGGGCGTTTCTATCCAACTGTCTTGCGTTGCTTCTGTTGGGGGTTATTAACGTTCCAGATAAAGAGTATACCGAGTCCCCAGCAATCCATTGCTGCCACAAAAAATACTGCTCATTTTGCTTAAAGAGTGAATTTTGTTGAATTCGTCATTGTTTTTGATTAAATCAGCCAGTATGTTATATGTGTCTCCATCTGTTCTTAATAAGTATTTGGCGGAATCGATCTTCGTCCAGTGTTGTCAGAATATTATTGTGCCATATGCCTTTTTTATAGTAGGAGGAAGATAAGGTATTACTTCATGGGAGTGACAAGACATTTTACGTCTCCTCTTAGTCTTAATGATGGAATTTGCTGCTTCATGAACAGTTTTCCACTTGTCAGAGGTCTGAAACGTAAATGCGGTAAAATTTTCCACCGTTAAACTACCACCTAGTGCAGTGTTTCTAACTTTTCCCTTATGTTTCGAAACAGAGGACAATGGAAAACACGTGTTCAGAGTCTTCTATGGACTCCGTACATATTGAACAATATGGATTGACGTCATTTTGAAATTTGTGTAGGCAGCCTCTGAAGCACCCATGCACACTTAATATTTGGGTCACGTAGAAGTTAGGTCCCCATGCTGTCTAGTCATCCACATACGTCTGTGGGCCCATCGTCCTTTGGTTGAGGTTTGCCCCCGTTATTACTTTAAAATTATGCTCTTTGTTCTCTCCTCTCTTTTTTTATACCCTGAACAAGGTATATTAAGTTTGCCACGAAGTTTTTTACATCCAGAAATAAGCGTCGAGACCTTATGAAGTATATAAAAGATCAGTATGTTGAGCTGAGTCGATTTTGCCAGTTTTTAAGATATCGTTTTGAAAATTTTCAAAAGTTTTTTCTTCCAGAAGCTGCTTATTTGTCGGAACTACCGATATCGGATCACTATAACAGAATGCTGCCATACAAACTGAACGATCGGAATAAAGTTCTTGTATTGAAAACTTTCAAATTTGACAATGTATCTTCATAAAAGTTAACACAGGTCATTTTCTAAGATAATAATGTAATATACTATATCTTATAGCTCCTAAACCGAACGATCGGAATCAAGGTCTTGTATGAAAACTTTCGCATTTGACGTGGTATCTTCCCGAAATTCGACATTGATTACTGTTTAGGGTAATAATACAATCTCCAAAAAAATTGTTTAGATCGGATTACTATAGCATGTAGCTTCCATACAAACTCGACAAATAGTTACTAAAAGAAATGCACCTGTGAAGGGTATATTAGCTTCAGTGCAACCGAAGTTAACGTTTTTTCTTGTTGATTTCTGTAACTGGCGCCATCATTCCTGATAAGGCATTATAAATCTTATTTGCCTAATTTGCTATGTTTGCTAAGTGTTGCTTTTTCAGTTTGGAGTCCAATATTACTCCTAAATACTTCAACTGTGGCTGTGAAGTAATCTCGCCCTCTTCTATAGTGAGAGTTATTTTTTCTTCAATTATCCTGGTGCTTATGAGCAATATAGTACCTCTGTTTTGTGCTGAACCAGTTATGGAAGAAAACCATTGGCGCAGACACTTCATGCATTCATTACATTTGTTTTGGAGGTCACCAAGTTTAGCTACTGCTACCTTATGGTGCTCCACTTAAAATAGGGTAGCTCTTGATGTCTTCGATATTTTGTAGATCAGCCTTCTATTTTCAAAATACATAACTCAACGATATTAATGAGGTACTGAGGGCAACGTATTTCATATAAGACTTCGATTATGTTTGTTCATTTAGCAGTGTTGAATGCATTCTTTACATCCACGGTAAGTAGCGCACAATATTTTTTTTGTACCACCTTTCCATCTCTTGCCACTTATTGCATGTTTCGCCTTTCCTAGATTGCAGACTTCAAGCGGCTTCTTATTAAGCTTTCGTACACTTTGCCTATTGTGTCGAGCATACACAGAGGTCGATACGAAGAAGGTTCATCACTGTTTTTTTTAGTTTTGCGATTAAAACGAGGCGCTGGACTTTTCTTGGGTTAAGCAACGTCCCTTCTTTCATGCATGCGTTGTACATTTTTGCGAAAAGAGTGGCCTTTGAGTTGGGCTCAGCGCTAGTAATCGGTGCGTGCCTTGACGACTTTCTTCATATACGGAGCGCATTTGGGTTGCTTCCGCTTATTTTGGAATTTGGACATAAAGATTTTATAAGCAGTCTCCCAGGATCTATATCCGCTTCATCACAGATCTTTGCGAAACTGTTTCTTGTTCTACGGGTTATAGCTGACTTTAAAAGCTATTGCTTTCAAAAGCTTCTTTGAGACGATTTTCGTTTTCTACACTTTGACTGCACGAACTGAGTGACTTTCTCAGGGTGGCAATTTTTTTCATTCTAATACCAGTTTACAGGTCGCATGCTGGCACCAGTTCCTTTCGCAATGCAGTTATTAAATGAACGCCGCCCTTGCCTGGAGCTATTGCCGACTGTTTCAAAAGCGTTAGTATCAAAATCTGTTAGATTCCAGCTTATTTTTTATGTAGTGTTAATGCGTGAAAATTCTTAGTCTCGAGAGAAGAAAACTTTTGCAATGATAGCCAAGTGGTCAGTATTTGTAAACATATGATACTTTGTTCTTCTTGGTAAAAATAATGACGTCTGGTTTCGACCAAATTCTTTTTTCAACCGGCTTTTCCGTTTTTACCACGTCCACCCATTTCTCGAATGCTGGCTTTTCTCAAGAACTCTCTTTTGGAACAATCTTGATGTTCCCTATGAATAGGGGATAGTTGCTATGCTTTCCCTACCATAACTCTTTTCAGCGGATTCCCTGGATTTTCAGCCTTGTCATACAGGTTTTTTGTGCAGCTTACAAGGTCACGAATAGCTTGATTTATATGTCTCTGACCAGACACGATAATTTCGAGCTCCTCGATTTTTGTGCTCCGTTTCCAAAAAATATTGACAGTTTCACTGTTCTGCACTTGTTCAGATTTTCCGCCTTTGTCATATTGGTCGGCATTTTCACAATTTTTTATCGGTCCAACAGCAGAAGGCTCCTCAGTTTTGCTTTTTAAAGGCGTTGCCAAAATTTTAGAATTCCTCCGAAAAGGATTCTCTGATAACACCCCACTTTTACAGGCTATACCTCTGCCAAAAAACAGTTGGGAAAACCTGTCAATGGGTGTGTTTAGTCTTTTGTTCTAAAACCTAAGTTGCTTTTAACGGCTGGCAATGCCGCAATCAAAAGTGACGAGGAAGGAGAAACGAAAAAAAAGAGAAACAACTGATTGAATAAAACAAAATGACAGATTAAAATTAAGTGCACGGTTTGGTCCGATGTTATGTGGGGAAAAATCTAATTTAAATTTTATTTTATGTAATTTACCACGAAAAGGGGAAAGTAAGTAAAATTAAAATTTGTAATACAAATTCAATTTTACTTATCTGTTTAATAGCTTCAGAATCAAAATTGAATGGTTCAGTCTTCAGGTAAGTCGTTAACCAAACTATGACTATAAAGATACTCGTCTACTTCGCTCGAAGCCATATATCTGACATAGGTACGGTGACCATCCGTACTGATTTTCGCAGTACTGTACTGATTTTGAAGCACCTGGTCTGCGGTTTTTTTTTTATGAAAACGACAAAAATGTTCTTTTTTTTTCCGAACGTACTGTTTTTTGTTCTGAAATTTATCACCAAGCTGCTTAAAAAGTTTCTACTACTGGACAGCCCTTTAATGATTGAGGTATTATCAATATTAAATTGTCATCCCTGATGTGAACAGCTGATTGCGGGTTTGAGTTATTTTGCTTTCTGTAATGTTCTATTGAAAAACAACTAGATAAGATTTATTGCCAGTCGTGTTAAAAACTTAAATTGGGAAA
Organism: Bactrocera correcta; assembly: GCA_027475135.1. Taxonomy (NCBI): domain Eukaryota; kingdom Metazoa; phylum Arthropoda; class Insecta; order Diptera; family Tephritidae; genus Bactrocera; species Bactrocera correcta. The sequence continues at coordinate 62,013,896 of CM050322.1, forward strand.
AATTCTTTTGTTTTAGCTTTACAAAATGCCTCCTTCCCACAGAAAATGAATTTTTAATAAACAACTACAAGAAGAATACACCTTCATAAAGGAAATTAACAGCGGTGCCGTACAAAATGTTCTGCACATCAAAAATCATCAAAAGGTATTTTGACGAAAATTATTCATCAGCTCGCACCAAGTGTGAATCTATTGTTTGTAATGTATTAGCACTACATGCATTGCAACTAATGAAAGCTGATTTTAATGCTGTCAATTTTATTGCCGTTTTTTCCGACTGCTCAAATTATGGAAGTATGAAAGTGTGTCCTGTTCTTGTTCGATATTTTCTGCCTGAGAAGGGTTTGCAATTAAAAATATTGAAAGTAATTGATCTCCGTGGTGAGTCGTCAGATATACTCACAAATTAAATTTTTGATCTCATGAAAAAGTTCCCATTAAGTTAGAAGTTATTTGCTCTTTGTGCAGATAACACTAATTGTAGCTTTGGAGGAGCTGCAAGACGCGGGAAAAATAATCTTTTCCATAAATTGGCAGTATCCACTGGCAGCACCCTTATTGGCGTAAACTGTGCTGCTCACATTGCTTATAATTGCACACAAAGTTCAATAGAGTGTCTTCCGGTGGATATTGAAGTCATTGTCGTTAAAATATATTCTTACTTTTATATATACACGGTTAGAGTAGAGTATTTAAAAGACATTTGTAAAAATGTTGATGTCGAATATAAAAAAATGCTAGGCTTTAGTAAAACAAGATGGCTTACTCTAAAGCTAGCTATAGAACGGATCTTTAAACTTTTCAAACCACTAAAGAAATATTTTTTAGAACAGCCTCACAGCCCAAGCCTCTTAAAAACTTGTTTTGAAAACTCAACCTCAGAAATGTGGCTTTTCTTTACTCATTGTCAAGCAGATGAATCGCAGATTATTTGCATGATAGAAGTTGCTTTACTAATGAAGGAACTTAAATTAAAAATCACGGAACACAGAGATGCAATTTTTGTACCTCTCCTGATGAAGAACCTCATGTCAGAGTTTGAAAAAGCAGGAACTGGAAACTTAAGAGAAATTACAGATCACGTTAAAAACTTTTATAATAATTGTGTTAATTATATAAACCAGTGGGATCATGCATTTAAAGAGGTTGAGGTAATGGAATGGATTCTTCTGCGCACAGTGCCATCTTGGGATGAGGTTGAAAAAAATTTAGTGTATATACGTATTATGGAAAAGAGATGCAACAGTAATATTAATGACAGTGAATTGTTTGATGAATTCACCTGCGTTAAAAGTTATGTAACTCCAGATAAACTTATTCAATGGGAGGAAAATAAAAAGCCAGTTGACCAAAAATGGATTGAAATTTTTCACCATTTAAAAAAACAATATGTACCTTATCAAAATAAATGTAAAATAGTCGAATTTAATTTATGTTTACCGGGCTCAAATGCTTCAACAGAAAGGGTATTTTCCATTTTAAATAATATATGGGCAAACGAAAAATCGCAAATGAAAATTGAGACTGTGAAGTCAATTTTAGTTACTAAGTGCAATTATGAAATGAACTGCATAGAGTTTAAAAAATTGTTGCAAAACGAGGAAAATTACAAACATTTATTCCTCTGAAAAGTACAATTAATTTGCGTTCAATGCATATTTATATTTTTATGTAATACTCAATTTAAAAATAAGTTTTTCAATACATATATATATATGTATGTGTATATATATACATATTAGGGTGTGCCATTTTGAGGCAACCTTTTTTTTTCAACTGAAAAACAGGCTCAAAACTTTCGAAATGTGTACAATAAAATTCACTCAAAAGATGAGCTCTTAATATTAATATTAAGAGGTGCCTCTTTAAAATTTTCTGTTTTCCATATAAATAACATGGAAAAAAAATCATTTTTTTTGTGGTGGTTATTGTGCGGAGGTTTTATATGTGCACGCGATGGCTGCCAGTAGGGATAGAAAACTCGATTCCGATTCTACTCGAGAATTGAGTTTTCTCGTAAAATAATCGATTTTTCGAATGTCAAGAACCGATTCTTAATCGTCTTCGACTACTGAAGATCGATTTTGAAAAATCAATTATTTAACGAGAAAAATCGATTCTCGTGTAGAATCGGAATCGAGTTTACCATCTCTGCTGGCAGCCATCGCGTGCGCATATAAAACCTCCGCACAATAACCACCACAAAGAAAAATGACTTTTTTTTCCATGTTATTTATATGGAAAACAGAAAATTTAAAAGAGGCACCTCTTAATATTAATATTAAGAGCTCATCTTTTGAGTCACTTTTTTTTTACACATTTCGAAAGTTTTGAGCCTGTTTTTCAGTTGAAAAAAAAGGTTGCCTCAAAATGGCACACCCTAATATATATATATATATGTAAGTCAAAAGAGACTGATTTATGTTTTTTATGTTAATTTTTGTTACTTGAGTTAAATAAATTTGTTCTTAAAAAATGTTCTGTTTTTTTCGATTTGAAATTATGGTCACCGTAGACATAGGTATTGTGCTGTAAACTCCTCGACGACATTCCATGACAACAGTAATGTATATTGTCAGCCAATTCATCTAAAACTGCATCCAATGCGTCATTATCACTTGCGATTGTTATTAACTGAAATTCCGCATAAAAATATTTTTTACCTTCAAGGTCCATAATTTCTTCAGCAGCTTCATCAATTAAAGTGTCAGTTAATTTTTCCCTAAAACTTTTTTTCGAAATGTTTTCCAATATGTGCGAAAATTTTGTTTGCTAACAATGTTTTTCTTCATCGATCAGCTGTGCATTAATGGTCTTTGCAACGGTTGCAAAGAAACCACAAAAAATACGTCCATTGTTGATGGTAAATATTTGCAATTGCATAATTTTGCAAACTCAGATGCATAAGATTCTGAATTGCCCTAATGTTCCAATTGTAATGTTCGGTACTGTTTCGAAGATCTCGAATGGAGGCTTTAACTAAACACAATCGAGTTGCTTGTGTCGGTGTTTTCCACACAGACGACACACACCCAAAAACGGAATAGGTGAAAAAAGTGAGCGATTTACCAAACTCGAAGGTTGTAAGAAAGAGAGTGGGCATGTAAGTTAACAACAATTACTTAATAAATGTGGTATTAATTCTTCACACGTATGCATTAGGGTGTCCGTTATTTCCCAAATTTATTTTGAGTCTGCAGCGCCCTCAAAATTTTTAGTAAATAACCTAAAAAAAACTTATGAAACCCATATGAGCTCTTAATATTGATAATACCGCGTGCCGCAACGACGGTTTATTTCTCATTTAAATAACACGTGGTTTTCGTACTTTTTGCAATTAATTTTTTCTTTGCGAAACCAATTGATACATTGCTGCGGCACCGAATTATTTTTTGTAGAAAATTAAACGTTCTACAAAAAGTTTCTCAGGAATTTTTCAAAAAAATCATTTCCGTCAAAGTTATTCAAGGTCAAAGTTGAGCTAAGATTATTTTTTTTTTACAAAAAATTACCATTACAAAATACAATCAATATTGATATAAATAACGATAATTTTTTGTTAAAAAAAAATCATTTTTAGCTCAACTTTGACCTTGAATAACTTTGACGGAAGTGATTTTTTTTTTTAATTTCAGAGAAACTTTATGTAGAACGTTCAATTTTCTGCAAAAATAATTCGGTGCCGCAGCAATGTATCAATTGGTTTCGCAAAGAAAAAATTAATTGTAAAAAGTACGAAAACCCCATGTTATTTAAGTGGGAAATAAATCATCGTTGCGGCATGGGTTATTATCACTATTAAGAGCTCATATGGGTTTCATAATTTTTTTAAGGCATTTACTTAAAATTTTGAGGGCGCTGCAGACTCAAAAATAAATATGGGAAATAAGGGACACTCTAGTATACATATGTAATCATTAAAGTTGTAGGCGAGTTTCTCAACACTTTATGTACTTCAAAGCAAGATTAACCACAGTTGTGTACCAAACGCTTATTAGACATTTTCTTGTTCTTTTGTTGAAAGTGGTAGCACCTATGTACATATTTGGTGAAGAAATTTGCTTATCTCACTTGGGTGAGTGTGAAAATGTTAAGGTAAGTAAGCAAAATATTTTAAGAACAATTTTTGACGTTTCTTAAGCTTAGTAACGCTCTCAAGAAATGTAGAAATTCACATAAAAACGCTTAAGAAATGGTCAAGAAACTTTCCTGCGGTAAATTTTTTTGTGCTACAATGCAGCTCTAAGGAAATCTAGTACTAATTTTTAATAAACTTTTTCAATGAAATGCGTATATGGCAATCCTGGTTTTGCGAAAAAACATGAAATCAACAATTGTTTCTTGAAGGAAAATCAAAGTAATCATTAAATTCATACTACAATTACTTAAAATCATTATTATGAAATATGTTTCATTTTGAAATTTTGTATAGAACTTCCCAGTATTTATTCATATTCTTTATTTATAATATATACTTATGTGCGATATTTTCTTTGTTTATTTTCTCTTGCTCTTCTAATAAGGATCATTCACAATGTGTAACCAGCTGTCAAAATTACTTGAATACAGCTCGAATAATGAATTTTTTTCTTGAGCAATTACTTAAGAGTTGGATACGGACCTTAAATATAAAATACATGATAACCACTGTAGAGAACATAGTCGTATCATCTACGTTAACATATTATGCCCTCAACTTTTTATAACAAACAGTAGTATTTAGTATTAGTAGTTATAATATTTGTTTATAAAATTTTATGCAGATGCCTCAATAAATACAAACAAAATTTAATTCTTTCTATTCATTTTAGATATCTGTAAATTTCGGAGAAAAATTCTCCAGCCGGGCCCAATCATTATTGTTATACAATATTTAAATTAATTAATTTAAATAGTATCGTTAAATTAATGTATTTTTTCTTCTTCCTCTTTATAGGCGTAGACACCGCTTACGCGATTATAGCCGAGAACAACAAAGAAGAATCGAGTTCTTTTCGCTACGTGGCTTCAATTGGATATTCCAAGCGAAGCCAGGCCCTTCTCCACCTGGTCCTTCCAAAGATGTGTAGGTCTTTCTCTTCCTCTGCTTCCCCCGGCGGGTATTGCGTCAAATACTTTCAGAGCTGGAATGTTTTCGTCCGTTCAGACAGCATGACCTAGCCGGCGTAGCTGTTGTCTTTCAATTCACTGAACTATGTCGTTTATCTCATACAACTCATCTTTCCATCGAATGCGATATTGGTCGTCGCTAATAGGCAAAGGATCATTGAACTTTCGCAGAACCTTTCTCTCGATTTCTCGCAACGTCGACTCATCAGTTGTCATCATCGCACAAGCCGTCGTATATCTCATACAACTCATTTTTCCATCGAATACGATATTCGTCGTGGCTATTGGACAAAGGACCATCAAACTTTCGCAGAACCCTTCTCTCGATTTCTCGCAACGTCGACTCATCAGTTTTAACATCGTCCAAGCCTCTGCACCATATAGCAGGACAGTAGTTATGAGTGACTTATAGAATTTGGTTTTTGTTCGTCCAGAGAGGACTTTACTTTTCTCAATTGCCTACTCAGTCTGAAGTAGCACCTGTTGGCAAGAGTTATCCTGCGTTGGATTTCCAGGCTGACATTGTTGGTGATGTTGGACTGGTTCCACGATAGACGGAATTATCTACGACTTCAAAGTTATGACTGTGACGTTAGAGCCAAGTCGCGAGAGCGACGACTGTTTGTTTGATAACAGGAGATATTTCGTCTTGCTTTGCTGCCTTGTCCAGTCTGGAGAACGCAGAACCAACGGTGTGGGTGTTGAGGCCAATGATATCAATATCATCAGCATACGCCAGCAGCTGTAAACTCTTACAAAAGATCGTACCTGCTCGATTAAGGTCTGAAGAAGTCGCACGACAGGGAGTCGCCTTGTCTGAAATCACGTTTGGTATCGAACGGCTCGGAGAGGTCCTTCCCGATCTTGACGGAGCTTTTGGTGTTGCTCAACGTCAGTTTACACGGTCGTATTAGTTTTGCAGGGATACCAAATTCAGACATCGCGGCATAAAGGCCGTATGGCGTATGGTAAACATCTGGTTGATTGTTGATTTGCTAGGTCTAAAGACCTTATATGTTCCAATCACTTTGTTGACGGTGGGATTTAATCTTCCACACAATACGCTCGGTAGGATCTTATAAGCGATGTTGAGAGGGCTTATCCCACGGTAGCTGGCGCAGATTCTGGGGTCTCCCCTTTTGTGAATAGGACAAAGCACACTTAAATTCTAATCGTTGGGCATGCTTTCATCCGACCATATTTTATAAAGAAGCTGATGCATGCTTTTTAGCAGTTCTTTGCCGCCATGTTTGAATCGCTCTGCCGGCAATCCATCATCCCCCGCTGCTTTGTTGTTCTTCATACGAGTAATTGGTATTCGTATTCGAACTTCTTCATGGTTAGGCAATGGAACGTCTGCAGGCGTTGTACATACACTGCCATTCAGCAGGCTGGAAAAGTGTTCTGGGCATCGGATAATATATCACCTTTGGGGGCTCTACAAGAGTATGCTCCGGTCTTGAAACCTTCTGTTAGCCGCCGCATTTTTTCGTAGAACTTTCGAGCATTACATCTGTCGGCCAGCTTATCAAGCTCCTTCCACTCACGCATTTCGGCCTTTCTCTTTTTCTGTCTGCAAATGTAATTTTCCGTCTTCAACTCTCGGTCTCTATCCCATCCCGCACGTGTTGTGGTCGATCATAACGTTGCGAGTTAAGCAGTCTGTTTTCTCTCCGCTGCGACACGGCACTCCTCGTCGTGCCAGCTGTTCGTTTGCATTTTCCGAAAACCAATGGTTTCGGTTAAAGCTGTGCGTAAGAGCTTGAAATGCCGCCCACAGTTCCTTTATACCGAGTTGTTGACGAATGCTCTCAGAAAGCAGGAGTGCAAGTCGAAAATCATCCTGCTCGCTGTTGTGATTGCAGCTTCTCGACGGCGAATCTTCCCAGTGTTTGTTGACGTGCGTTTTTAGTTTCACAGATCCGGTTCCAAATTTGCCTGTAACAAGATACGCTTATCTAAAACACTGGAGACGTGTCTTCCATCTAACGCAACACGATCGATCTGGTTGGTGGTTTTTCGATCCGAAGACAGTCAGGTGGCTTGATGATGTTTCTTGTCCTGGAAGTACTACAGACAACCATATTTTGGGCCCCGGCGAAGTTTATCACTGTTGTAAATGCCAAAAGGACCATCGCACTTCTTGTGCGGCGGTGATGTCAGCCCTCCCTCTAACGAAGACGTCAACCAGCTGGACAGCGACATCTTCCCAATTAAGGGGCCGAACATTGCAGAAGCATGCTCTCAAATTGTAGTCCTTATTTCGTTTGCAATGGTCGTCATCAAAAAGGGGGGTCTCTCATTCGAGGTGGTTGTTATTTTTCTTTGGTAGTGTTTTTTTACGTGGCGGGTCCCAAACCCAGCGCACAAACGGATGTTCTTAGGCTACCCAGAGGATACTTGGTCAAAGGCCGGAAGTCGTGAGCTGCTTGAACCATATGTAAAAGAATTACTCAACAAGAAAAAATTAAATAATTTGAGATGAGTTAATAATAGCTCACAAATATTCCTGCACAGAACAACGTAATATTTGAAAGGAACGATCAAGTTTGTGTTTTCTTACATGTACCACTATGTGAGTTTTAGCCGTCGATTTAGCAATTGCATTTGATGAATAATGTTGAATAAAATTAACTATATGAAAAAATAAAAGGTGTGAGACGCGCCCTCTTCTATTCGTCTCCAGCACTGTTATACACTATAACAGGAAACATATGTATGTATATACGTAAGTATGTACAATTTCTTAAGTGATTTACGAAGTCAAAAAAAAATGTAGATTGCCAATTTAACTCTTCCATTATACTAACAAGGAGTGAGAGAAGACGCGGGCTTAGACTAGTTTTCAGTAACGGATGGCTACCAAAAGTAATTAACCAGACGTTCTTCAAACGGTCATAAGCCTTCTACTTTCGGTGACTTTTTGATTAATCAGATGGCTCTTTTTAACCAAACCTTAACATAACCAATACTCTTTTATTGGGTTAAGAACCTTTTTTTAGCCAGAACTTAACTGACCGATTGCTGCTAACCATACAGTGAAAAAAGAGCTCATATTGGAACTAGAAAATTACGTGTTTGTAATGTAAATTAGTTTATTACTAATTGAGAACTTTAAGTGACCTGCTAGCTTTCTTATATTGCATTTGATACACATACATATATTATATCCTCATATGAAGATTTAAAAGAATTTTTTGTAGATAGTTTTGGTCTTCATCTGATAAGTATAGGTAGTGGTATCGTAAAGATATGCTCTAGACTGTTAAAAACAAAAATTTAAATTCCATCTAATCTGCAACAATAATGCTTCTGGTGTTTTAATGTTTATTGAGATTCCGCTTTATCGTTGTAGGAACCTACTAGTAACAAATCATTTTCAACCATACATATGCAGGCGAAAGCTTATAGAATGACAGAAATTACATAAAGAACACCATAGAATGAGGGAGACACATGGCCAAAGACTCGGCATTTCATTAGAGTTTTCTACCAAATAAATAAATATTCTAGTACTAAAACCGCCAAATGCCTTAAAAAAGGCAAGAGTGTATTGCCGTGTTATGCTATACAATTTATTGCTTAAGTACGTTTTTGTTCAATTTTCAAATATATTCGATTATTGAAATTGATAAAGATTAAATTTACCTAGTTTTTATTAAAACTTGATTTATTGTATCAAAATATTGGTAAATCTTTCCTATTTTATGAAAAATATTTCAAGAATATTTCTTTAACTACAGGGTGGGCCATTTAAAGTTGACCCATCTGGCAACGCTGTTACTTTTAACAGCGCTGACAAATCGGCTAATGTCATACCGCGTTAGAAGCGTCATTCGAAGACAATTTATACCATGGAACAGTACACTCCAAAAGAACGCGCTGAAATTGTTCAGCTTTATATTCAAAATAACTTTTCAATTGTGTTAACTCAACGTGCGTTTCGCAAAAAAAATAAAGTGAAAAGTGCTCCAGTTAAGAACACAATTAAGTCTTTATACGCAAAATTTGTGAACACCGGTAATCTCAGTAATGCCAGTCATGCATCCAGACAACGCACAAGACGTTCTGATGAAAATATCGAAGCTGTACGAGCCAGTATTGAGGAGACTCCATCGACATCGAGTTATCGCCGCTCTCAGGAATTAGACATCTCTCGCACCACTCTCCGACGCATAATTCATAAAGATTTGAAGATGTTTCCATATAAAATTCAAATGGCACAAAAACTAAACCCAGCTGATTATCCGCGACGCCTTAATTTTGGCAAATGGGCCATCGAAATGGCTGAAAACGAACTTGACTTTTGGCGAAAACTCATCATGTCAGACGAGGCACATTTCTCGTTGAATGGAGGCGTAAACAAGCAAAATTGCCGATTTTATGCCACCGAAAATCCTCAATTAATTGAAGAACAGCCTCTTTACGACCAAAAAGTAACAGTTTGGTGCGGTGTTTGCGCGAATATGATCATCGGACCGTATTTTTTCGAAGACGATGATGGAGCCACGACAACAGTCAGTGGTGAGCGTTATCAAGCCATGATAACGGATTTTGTGATACCCATTATTCGCGAAAATGACATGGATAACTTCTGGTTTCAACAGGACGGGGCTACATGCCATACAGCTCGACCAATTTATTGCGACCATTTTTCCCGGGCGATTGATATCGAAAAATGGTGATGTTGACTGGCCACCGAGATCACCAGATTTGACGCCACCAGACATTTATTTGTGGGGTTATTTGAAATCCAAGGTATACGCTAATAAGCCAAAGACCTTAGCTCAACTGAAAGCCAACATTCGACGTGAAACAGCCGCCATATCATGCGAAACATTGGCCAAAGTCATGGAAAATGTCGAAAAAAGAGTGCATTTAGCTGTCAAAGCTAAAGGTGCCCATTTACGCGATCTAATTTTTAAATATCAGCTGAAACAAATCCCCTTGGACCAAAATAAATTATTTTTGAAATGAACAAAAAACATTGTTTTCTTTTGTTCTTTTTTTTTACAAACAAATGGGTCAACTTTAAATGGCCTACCCTGTACTTAAAAACACAATAGGGGGATTCCCTTGCATGTGAAAGGCCAAGAGAGCACCCATTGCAGAATCTAATGTTATATGAACGGCTGATTCGGTCAATTTATTAAGATTGACTACTGCGTATGACTTTTGTGACAAAAAACTGTAACAATTCTTTATAATTTAAGTAGAAGTTATAAAATCTATTTAAAACTTACCTTCCTCAACAATTTAACGGCGAAATATGACTTAATGTAAAATGACAGCTAAATCAGGGTTGCAATTATATTTTTACCTGTCTTTGCACGAAAATAAAAATGGGTTTTTGGCCTGACATATTTTACAGCCATTGCAAATAATTTTCTGCGTGTGTTGATGGCAAATATTTCAGTACCTGTGATTTTGTCACTGCTACTTAAAAATCACTGGTCACAGCTGTGGCAAGTTTCCTAAAGTAACAGTGACTGGAATTAACGAACACATGGGAAACTTCAACAAAGTAGCAGTCACAGTATCACATGAAAAATTGCGACTGTGACAAAATAGCACTCACAGTGTAACATAAAAAAATGCGGCTGTGATGAATTCATAATCATTAAAGCTATGAATTCTCTTCAATTTTAGATAAGTAAAAATTTGTTAACATATAAAAAAAGATAATTCAGCTTTAAACGGGTAATATTTATAGCCCTGACAGACGAGCAAACTTAATGCGCCTTAAGCAACGCTAATGCGCATTGAAATTTTATGGTGACAGACGGCAGATTTGTGCATTTAGACAGCTGATAGTGAAATTTGTTTATTAATTAAAAAAAAAGAGTGAAATAAAAATGAATAAGACAAATTATTAATAGAAATTTTGGTATTTTTGGAAAATCAATATAAATTTAACGAAAAAATTCGTTTATTATTAACTACGTTAAAAGATATTTGTTAAGAATATTGAGAAAACTGGATAGCAAACTGTGCGTTGTTTATTTTCTGTCATCTAAAAATATTAAAATTTGTTTTTGTTAAGATACGTGCACATAATTTAATTAGCAATATAAAACTGCTTATCTCTGATGCTGTAAACGCAAAGGAGGCAACAGATTTCAAGCCACATCTGTCAAGAAATCGGCCATTTTTGAGCAGTGTTGCCTACTCAAATTTGGTAAATTCAGCTAAATGCACGAAATTCTTGTGAATTACAAACTTGTATTAACATGGGTCAAATGCGCAAGTAAATTTAAAATAAGCCCGCTAATGCATGTTAGCGCTGTCGTCTGTTAGGGTTATTATGTACAAATTACATTGATTACAGAAACCTCCTTCGTGCCTTTCCCACAACACCAATAAAAAACCTGCTGGCAGAGTCTGGTCTCCCTTTCATTGGCGAACGTTATAAGCAAAGCCTTTTTAGCTTAATAAGTAAACTATACTTCACAAACAACGCGATTCTGCACAAAGACGTAACAAACGTAGCCAAAAGAAGACGTCGGATGAAGACACCTTCAGCCATATATAATGCATTACAGAACGCGAAGAAAGCCAACATCCTTTACTATCCTACGCTTACTAAATCATCAAAATTTCCTCAGTGGATGCTCCCTCCACCCGTTTTTATCTCGAAACTTTTAGACTACCCTAAACAATCAACGAGCCCCACAATGTATCAAAAAGCTTTTTTGGAATTGAAAAGCAACTCAGAGAGAAAAGGCTGGAAATTCTTATTTACGGATGGCTCCAAAACAACCCAATCGACGTCTTTTGCAGTAGTATCTGAGAAAGGGAAGGTTATCAAGGCGGGACTGCTTTTCCCGCACAGCTCGGTTTTCGGGGCTGAATTAATCGCCATATACCATGCTATTATGCACTCTACAACAGCTAAGGGAAAATACATAATCTGCTCCGACAGCAAGTCGTCCGTCGCTGCGCTGCAAAACCCACACAATGAAGAGCCTCTTATTAAAAGGTCAAGAGATCTGTTGATACAACATTCTTCAAAAATAAAAATCATGTGGGTACCCGGCCATTGTGGCATCATCGGAAACGAATATGCAGACATCGCAGCTAAAGAAGTCTACCAGACACCCTGTATATACTTCGATCCTTTGGTAAAAACAGACATCATTCGACAAATAAACAACCACGTTAGGAAAATAACTGCGACTAACTGGCAAACGTATCAACATGGATACAAAGTCTACAATCAAAATCGCATCAAGCCAACACTCCCGGTCTCAGCGACGGCAGATCAACTTCGTATTATCACCAGATTACGACTGGGTCACACAAAGTTAACGCACGAATATTTGTTAAAAGGGGAACCGCCTCCTAATTGTGCAGCGTGCAACTGCGCACTGTCCATAAAACATATCCTCGATGAGTGTATGAAATATAATAATGCGCGAGTCAATATAATTGGAAATGAATTGCCCACAAATATGCTAAAGACTTTAGATACTGAAAACATAAAAAAAATCTTTAACTTAATTTACCAAAGTAGCCATTTGCACCTTTTGTAATCATTTATTTACTTTGTTACTTATTTTTAATGTTATCTTATTCTAGAGCATTTTATAATAAAATATAAAATCTTTTAGTAATAAGTCAGGCCGATAGTCTTAGTTACTAGTTGCCTTGCTAAATGTAATGTAATTATTTATAATTATAGTTCATAAAAATAAATAAATAAATAAATAAATACAGAAACCTCAATGCGGTGATAAAGCCAATTATAAAACTTTTAATCTTAAAATTGTGTCAATTTTATATACATACGAGTATATATTGTTACTGTAAATATAAGTAACGAAATATTTTTAAAGGTTTTCGTACACTTTAAATAGTTTCTATTGAGTATCCTTATATTGAAAAAAAACCTTCAGAGATTCCACATATTTATTGTGACTTTAAAAATGCGCTTCTAAAAAATAATGGATCATTTACATTAATTTTTGTACGAAACGGTTACAAATCATTTTGCTTATACTTAAAAAAAATTAAAGATGTCTGTATCAAAAAGTACCAAAACGGGTTATGTGTGGCAATTTTTTAAAGAGGTGGATGCTGTTTTCGCAAAATGTGATATTTGTAAATCCAAAATATCATATAAAACGTCAACATCAAATTTAAAAAAACATATGGAACGGAGGCATCCTGCTGTTCAATTAGAAATGGTAATATAATTCTGAAGTTATATCAAATTGGTATTGTGAAAATGTTTTTGCAGTCGGAAACTGCGCCAGCACCGCAAAATGCGCCTGTTAATTTTGAAGAGGATATTCGATCAACTAAGCTTTTAAATGTCGCGCGGCTAAAATCAAAAAGTGAAATTACAAGCAAATTATTGAATCTCTTTACGGTGGATTTGCAACCTTTCTCCATAGTTGAGAAAAAAGGTTTTCGGGAATTTGTAACAACCCTAAATCCATCTTATGATCTTCATAGCAGTATGAGGAATGTAAACATAAGGTGTGAGAAATGATTAGGAGCGAGAAAAAGTTTTGCATAACCACTGATTGTTGGACATTGAGCAACACGTCTAGTTTCATTGCTGTAACGGCTCAGTACTTTTATCGTCATCCTAACTAAAGCAAAATCATACAAACTTAGGCGAGGCGATACAAAAAATCGAAAGTAATTAGAAAATTAACGACAAAATATTGCTAGCAGTTTCGGACAATGCTAGTAACATAAAAAGTGCCATAATTAATAAGTTAGGTTGGAAGCATTTTGGATGTATGGCTCACAAAATTAATTTAATTGCAAAAGAAGGATTGCTCATTCCTGAAGTAGAACAAGTTATTGATAAAGTTAAGGTAATAGTTGCTCACTTCAGGAAAAGTACTTCAGCAAATGAAGCGTTGGAAAATTACCAGGGCAATAGCGGTAAAGAACCTCTAAATTTAACAAGTTGAAACAAGGTGGAACACCACACTGGCGATGTTGGAGCGCTTTCCTGAGTTGGAGAAAGCGGTGAAATGTACATTGGTATTTATAAATAAAAATTTACCAATATGAAGCAGCGACGAGTGGGCGACTGTTTCTGCTTTGTGCAAAATTTGCAAACCATTTAGAGATGCTACAGTAAGCATTAGGAGTGAATACATTGCACACGTTCGCTGGTAATACCAATCGCAAATGGTCTATTAGATGTGTATAGACACTTGCGAACTGAAATATTTTCAAACACCATACAAAAAGTAATTGAAATTTTTTTTAAATGGAATTAGAGAACGTTTTAGCAGTTTACAACACAGCAATACACTTACGGTAGCTACTTTTCTCGACCCCAGATTCAAATTAGTGGCGTTGACTGATGAATCGGCAGCACATAACACAAAAAAAACTTATAAAACGTTATCTAATAGAAATGCAAAGGGAAGAAATAGAATTTCAGACTAAAAGAACCGAAGAAAATGTAGAAAAATCAGTATCTATTTGTAGTTCTTTCTGTAAATACGCTAATGAACATTAATAACATAGTAGCGTAGAAGCGAAAGCCATTATTGAAATTCAGCGCTATTTGGAAAAATGGCAGAATTAGCAAAAAAGTATTTATGTGTTTTAGCTTCCTCCGTTCCTTGTGAGAGAATTTTTTCCAAAGCGGGGCAAATTGTGATCGTCGATCAAGATTAAGCGAAAGAAACACTGAAATATTGTTGTTTTTGAATTCAAATGGAAAATATTTATAAACATAATACTTTGGCCTTCTTTTCCATTTAAAGTAAATATTTTTAACACTATTTAATTTTTATATTTTATGTATATATTTTGTATTTGCTGATTTTCTAAAATTAATTTACTATGTTAATTTCTGTTTATTCTAAAAATATGTACATTGTACCTAAAGGAAAAACGAAAACAATTTTGCTCTACTTTATTGGCCTTTGTCTGTTACAATTTTTATTACAGTCGCAGTCATAGTTTAAAATCACTGCTACTACAAAGTCACAGTCACAAGTAGTAGTCACACTAATTTCAACGGGCATATTTTAGCAGAAAAAATTTTCAAACTTTCAAAAATTCTATGTGATTAATTTTTGGTTATAATCTGCTGTTGTATATTATCTACGCTTCATCCAGAGTAAGTATATTAACATCCATTGTATAAAATATGTTAATAATTATTTTAATATACTTGTAAAACAGGTTGTCTTTTCGGAAATGTGTTGCTGGTTGCAGTTTTGGGGGTGCCGCTTCATCCCTTCGGATCAGAAGGAGAAATATCCAGGTGAGTCTAATACATGAAAATAGTATGCTGCATTAAAATAAAAAGCCGAGTAAATTCCCAGCAGCCAAAAAGACGCAGAGGAACGGAGCAGAAAATTCGAAGAACGAAGTAGTTGCGGTCGAAGTAAGCAGCGAAAACAAAGCAGAGCACAGCAGCGAGAACGGAGCAGCAGTCAACGAAGTTGAGTTATTCGAACAAAAGCAGAGTAGAGTTCGACGAAGAAGGTGAAAAGAAAAAAGAAGAAGCAAGCAACATGGCCAGTGGTAACGACCAATTATTTGTGGAAACATTGAACACAAATAATGTGTCAATCGAGGCGTTCGCGAAAATTATACCGTGTTTTGATGGGGAATCTATTCCAATTCGACAGTGGATTGCTAATTTCGACGAAAATGCTGAGGCTTATGATTTGACACCCAAGCAAAAGTATGTCAACGCACGCAACAAAATGAAAAGCACAGCAGCATTGTTTTTAGAAACTGCTACAGTATCCAGCTATGAGTCATTGTGTATTGCATTACTGGAGGAGTTCGATAAAACACCAAGCAGCGCAGAAGTACATAAACAGCTAAGGCAACGACGAAAACTTGCATCAGAGAAATTTCATAAGTACGTTCTTCAGATGCGTAAAATAGCAGCGGTAGGTAATGTAGAAGAGTAATCAGTGATTTCGTACATAGCTGATGGTGTCGAAGTGCGAAATGATCGAAAATATACCTTGTATAGCGCACGAAATTATAAAGAATTAATCAAGGCATACGAATTGATCGAGCCGTGGGTTAAGCCTAACGAAGCAAGTAAACGTCAATATGCAGCAGGTGGTCGTGAGCAAATTGAAACAGATAAGAGTGGCAGCAACGTAGAGCGTAAGAATCAGCATTGTTTTAATTGTGGTTCAACACAACACAAAAGGGTCGATTGCAAACAAGACACAAAGTGTTTTAAATGTAATGGCACTGGTCATATGGCTAAACAGTGTCCCGAGTATTAGCGTAACATCAACATTGTATTTAACAAAGGGCGAATGAAGCAGTTGACAATTAATAACGAAAACTTGTGCTGTTTGGTAGACGCTGGTGCAGACGTGTCGTTAATACATACATATGGATGTGTATGAGCAAATATTTAGGACATGTTAATTGCAGAAAAGTTTCGCTACACTATATGGTTTAGGTAACGTCACCGCAGATGTGGTGGGTGAATTTGTAGCGCAAGTCATAGTCGACGAGTTATGTACGCAGCATACCTTTTTAGTAATCACAGATAGTAAAATCAATGTAGACGTAATCATTGGGTACGATTTTTTAAACAAATTTGTTGTAACAATAGACGTCAAAGGGTATTGCTTTCGTCAGATTGAAGATAACGCAAGTGCTTGCAATGTTTATTTTATGAATAGCAACAATGAAGCAGATGTTAAACCTAAATTCAAGAAGGTTGTCGAACAATTAATTGAAAACTATAAGCCAAGTTTAATTCAGTTGAACTGTCCAATTAAGTTGAATATTGTTCCAAAAAATAATTATATTGTCTTTCGTGAGTCTCCTGCTCGTTTGTCAATAACAGAAAAAAAATTGTAAAGGAACAAGTCGATGAATGGTTGCAGATAGGCATTATACGTGAGTAGTCGCTAGCAAGGTGGTATTGGCAAAGAAAAAAGATGGTCGCTACAGATTATGCGTAGACTTTCGTAAACTAAATACAATGGTGTTAAAATATAGGTTTCCAGTACCAATTGTGTAGGAAGTACTTGAAAAAATGCAAGATGCAAAACATTTTACCGTCATGGACCTTACAAATGGTTTCTTCCACGTCGAAGTTGAAGAACGTTGTCGAAAATATACAACGTTTGTAACGAAAGAAGGACTCTATGGATTTAACAGAGCTCCATTTGGTTTTTGCAACTCTCCCGCCGTTTTTGTACGCTACGTTAACTATAGGCGTGTTTTATTTGATTAAGCTATTAGCTTATTTTGTATGGAAGACTTAGCCAACATAATTATGTTGGCTTGTCATAAGCTATCATAGCTTGTATATTGGGCTAGAGGCATTGCCAGTTAAAATGCTTTTTTCATTCACAATAGCTATGATTTTTCCCCAAAAAAGTAGTTGGCAATAGCGACAACCCTCATTTTGACAGATAAAAATGTAAACAAATGAAAAATATTTAAATGAAAAGTATAAGAAGAAACCTGCGCGAAATGGAAAATTTTTAAAAGATGCGGTAAGTAGGGATTTTAAATTAAAATTAAAACACAATTAAAATTACAACACAAATTTGTGTGTTTTCCAGTTGCTTGGTACTATGTACACAAATTCAAATGTTGAAGAGTATAACGAAATATTGACCATCCTTGCTGGTTCAGCTGCTGAATCAAGTTCGTCATCGGAGGATTCAGAACAAGAGCAGATAGAGCATCCAAAATGCTCTAATTTTGTAGACACCGTTGATAATTTTGAAGATGAGGATTTCAAATCTCACTTTCGTTTGAGCCGCACCACTTTAGATTACTTAATAGGTATGCTTTGTTTTTGTTATGAGACTTTTCTGTATGAGTATTTTTTGCAGGAAGATATGAAGAAAGTGAACAAGCCCGTTTTGCTACGAAGGCCGCAAAAGCCAAAATTCCTGCTAAAACAATTATGTACATGTATGTATGGTATTTAAGTAACACAATTACCTACAGACAACTAGCCGTATTGTTTGGTGTAACGAAGTCCACAGCATAGGCGATTGTTCGTCGGGTTGTCGCGTGGGTTATCTCAATAGGTCATGAGTTTGTTAAGTGGCCAACTGGAGATGCGTTGGAAGAAACAACTCGCAAGTTTTTACAAAGGAAACAGGTGTTATTGGTGCTATTGATTGTACCCATATAACAATTAATGCACCAATAAAAGACAAACATATGTATATATTTTGATCGAAAACGTAATTATAGTGTTGTTCTACAGGCCATTGTCGATGCTGATAAAAAATTTATTGATATTTATTGTGGTGAACCCGGATCATATCATGACTCTAGAGTACTAAAAAGGTCAGCATTTTATAGAAAAGCGGAAAGTAATATGGAAAGTTTATTTCCAAATTCTACTTTTATTCTCGGCATACCCTTGCAGAAAATACCTCATACCTGTGTTTAAAGATTATGGTTCGTTAACGCCTAATCAAATCAGCTTTAACAAAACACATTCTTCAGCAAGAATAGTTGTTGAAAATGCATTTGGAGCACTGAAAGGACGTTTCCGAAGGCTTCTTAAATTTACGGAGCACAGAAATTTATGTGCAATTTCTAATTTAGTTGCAAGTGCATGATTATGCACAATATATGTATTATTACAAACGACGATACAATTATTGACCATCAAATTGAAAGTGGCGAACCGGAGCCAGAAACTGCTAATGAACTGGCGAGAGAAGCAAGTGGGGATCGCCGGAATCAGTTGCTTACAATTTTAACACGAAGAAATTAATAAATTTAAATTTTTTAATTTTAAAATACACTTTTAGAGCAACATTTTCCATTTTCAATCTCAAATATTAAAATTATTTATAATTTTACGACATATTTGTTTTATATAACCACGTACATATACGTATGCATTTTTTCAAGACTTGAATATAAAAAATGTTTATTTTATGATAAGCTTGATTATATATTTCCGTTAAATAAAACAATATATATTCGTTATGAAATCAAGTAGCTATTCTAATTTTTATTCATAAAATACTGCTGTAAAATTTTTAATTTTTCTTCTTCTATTTTCATTTTTTTTGTTCAATTTCTATTAGAATTTTTTGATTTTCGGCCAAATCCTGCATTCGTTTTTCGATATTCGCGTAAAACTTCGCTTGCGCTTCAGCACTTTTCCTTTTTTGTTCGATTTTTTTTTTCAAAATATCGGTGTTTAGCGCTTTTCCGATAATGCCGATTTGGAACAGGATTGGCTGCGTTCGGCTCCTGTGAATTCACAGCATTTGGTCTGCATATGCTACGGCTTAACACATAATGAACATTAAATTTTAACTAACTACTAGACTCAACCAATGCCTCTTGAGTATCTGTCCCAATGTTTAAGGTGTGGTTGTTGGACACCAAGCAACTTTCGCCAAAAATTTCGTCCATCTCGCGCATATATGGTACTGTGCACGGAGAAGTGCCAGTCTGTTTTTCGTTGTCTTTCGCTGCTTTGTAGGCATTCAAAAGCGTTCGCATTTTTGAAACAGGGCAGGGCAGCCGCATTAATTGTTGTATCCTGTGGAAACAAATGTAATAAATTTTTACAAAATAACTTTGAAATATTCTTACTGTAAATCCTTGATATATCACGTCCTCCATGACGTTTTCATATGCGAACTTTTTCTTTCGCACATGCAGGAACTCATCCTTCCTCTCGTTGTAGCATTTTAGGAATAGGAGCGTCTCGGCCTTTGTCCAAACTTTTCTTTTGCGGTATATAAACGAAATAAATAATTATTTAGTTTGTGAAAAGTTCGTTAACAAATTTAAAAATTCAAATTTACCTTTTCTCCATGTCAAACATTTCGTTGCAATAAATTGAATATCAGCTGATTGTTATTTCCCGCGTTGCCAACATAATGCGTTTTTAAGCGAAAATGTCAAATAAGCTAAATGCCTTTTATTTGTCCATGGTTTAGCTATTAGCTTATGATGGTCAAATAAAACACGCCTTATATTTGCCAAAAATTAAGAAACAAAGGAATAATGGGATGTACGTAGATGATATTGTAATTTTTGGGCGTACAGAAGAACGATGTTTCAGCATCAAGCGCAGCAGTATGGGCTAGAAATTAAATGGGCAAAGTGCCAATTTCTAAAAAATCGAATTGTTTTTCTTGGACACGAGGTTGAAGACGGGCGCGTCTGGCCTAGGCAAGGAAAAGTTAAAGCAGTCAAAAACTTTCCGATACCAAAAAACATACGAGACGTACAGGCGTTCCTGGGTTTAACCGAAAATTTATCCGAGACTACGCTAAACATGCCAGACCATTAACAGAACTGCTTAAAAGAGATACAGTATTTCAGATTGGAGAGACAGAGGTTGGAGCGATCAATTACCTGAAGTCGGCACTCATGTCGGAACCAGTTTTGCTAATATACAAGCAGAATGCTAATACGCAGTTACATGTCGAAACATGGCTTTGGCGCATCACTTTTCCAGCAGCATGACGGAAAGTGACATCCTGTTTTCTATTGGAGTAAAAAGACTTCCTCACAAGAGGAACAATTACACAGCTATTTCCTTGAAGTTAAAGCAGCTTATTTTGCGTCCAAGAAGTTGCATCACTACCTAATGGGCACAGAATTTATCTTGGTGACAGATTGTGCGGCTTTCAAGCAGACTAACCGAAAAAAAGATATGCCACGTGAAGTGGTGCAATGGCTGATGTGTCTTCAGGACTTTTCATTTAATATAGAGCATCGCGCCGAAAGCAGGATGAAACACGTGGACAGCTTAAGTCGATTTCCCGTGATGGCAGTAACGTCATGGGTTCAAGCTCAGATCTTAAGGGCCCAGAAGAAAGACGAACACTTGAAAGCTGTGGCAGAGATCCTAAAAACTAAGCAGTACGGTGATTATAAAATAAAAAACAAGTTAATCTACAAGCAAATTGATGGGAAAGATTTATTGGCAGTACCGAAGAAGATGCAGGGTGAAAAAATAAGGGAAACGCACAGATTTGGGAAAATGGGTTGTAAAAAAAACCATACATGCTATACGGCAGAACTATTTCATTCCACATCTCGAAAAGAAAATTCAGCAGACTATAAAAAACTGTATAGAATGCATTATGCATAACCAGAAGCTGGGTAAAAAAGAGGATTTTCTACATTGCATCGATAAAGGTGATAGTCCACTATCTACGCACCATATTGACCATTTGGGTACTTTGAATGCGACATCAAAGAGTTACAAATATGTTTTTGCTGTCGTGGATGGTTTTTCCAAATATATGTACTTGGATATATCCTACTAAAACTACAGAAATTTAAGAAGTTGTAAGACACTTAGAGTCATGGGTGACAATTTTCGGCAGTCCGCAGTGTATAATAAGCTTTAAGGGTACAGCTTATACCTCCAAAATGTTTAAAGAATTTTGTGATAAACTTAAAATCGAGCACGTCGAGATAATAGCGGGCATTTCAAGGGGTAACGGTCAGATTGAGAGAGTTATTCTTTCCGTATTAGCGAAGATGTCAGCAGCAGAACCGGAGAAGTGGTATAAGAACACGTCACAAGTACAGCGGGCCATTAATTCTCACATTCATGATTCGATAAAATTTACACCATTCGAAATTGTGTTCGGTGTGAAAATGCGCCACGAAACTGATAGCGAGTTGCTAAAGGTACTGCAAGAAGAGGTATTGAAGGTATGCAAGATGAACGCAACAAGATTCGACAAGAGGCCCGGAAGCAAATTTTAAAAGCACAAAACGCATACAAATCAAATTATGATAAGAAAAGAAAAGGCGAACATGGGTATAAGGTAGCAGATTTAGTTTAGGGCATGGCAGATATTGTGTTAGAAAGGTTGCTGATTTTCAAGGGCCACACCAAACGTCAACTAGTGCAGATCATATGAAACTGTGGCATTACGTTGAAAATGGAGAAGATGACTTTCATGAGGAATCTTGTGAGGCAGATGACGATCAGGATAACCGAATGGAAGGTGGCAACGCTGGTCAATAGAGGACAGCCTGGCAGGAAGAGGTGAGGAAGAAAGAACGCGAAGAATCGGCAGCAGTACAGTGTAAATTTGGCTTTTGAGGAAAGAGGTTCAACTTTGTATAATTTAACTTCGTTTTGTATCAACTTTTATGTATTAGAACCCATTTGTGGAGGATGGAGTCATGTGTAGAAGTTCACGAAAGTGAGGAAAGTTCTCTGATCGCCATTCACTTGGGAGTGGCCAGAAACGATTCTTTTACATATGACTCAAGCAGCTCACGACTTCCGGTCTTTGACCAAGTATCCTCTGGGTAGCCTAAGAACATCCGTTTGAAGGCGAGCTAAAGTGAGAAGGCGAAATATTCCCTACTTAGGGTTGTGCGCTGGGTTTTGGACCCGCCATGTAAAAAAACACCCCCAGTGTATAGTTATAATCAGCCTCGGATGAGAGACCCTCCTTTTGATGACGACCATGGCAAACGAATTAAGGACTATGGTTTGAGGGCATGCACCTGGAATGTCCGGTCCCTTAATTGGGAAGGTGCCGCTGCTCAGCTGGTAGATTTCCTCGTAAAGAAAAAGGCTGACATCACCGCCGTCCAAGAAATGCGATGGACGGGACAAGGACAGAGACGGGTAGGTCCTTGTGACATTTACTACAGTGGCCATATAAAGGAGCGCAAGTTTGGTGTTGGATTTGTGGTGCCAGAGAGACTCCGTCGCCGAGTATTATCATTCACTCCGGAGAATGAAGGTCTAGCCACAATCCGCATTAAAGCGAGGTTCTTCAACATATCGCTTATTTGCGCCCACGCCCCGACGGAAGAGAAGGACGATGTGACCAAAGATGCCTTTTATGAGTGCTTGGAGCGCACTTATGAGAGATGCCCCGTCACTATGTCAAAATCGTGCTTGGCGACTTCAATGCCAGGGTGGGCAAAGAAGGTATCGTTGGCACTACGATCGGTAAATTCAGCCTCCACGAGGAAACATCCCCAAATGGGTTGAGGCTGATCGACTTCGCCGGGGCCCGAAATATGGTTATCTGTAGTAATAGATTCCAGCATAAGAAGATACATCAAGCTACCTGGCTGTCTCCGGATCGAAAAACCACCAACCAGATCGATCATGTTGTGATAGACGGAAGACACGTCTCCAGTGTTTTAAATGTGCGTGCGCTCCGAGATCCTAACATCGACTCGGACCACTATATTGTTGCAGCCAAAATTCGCACCCGCCTCTGTGCAGCAAAAAACGCACGCGCCTACAAACACAAGGATGGTTCGACGTCGAGAAGCTGCAATCACAACAGACAGCCGAACGTTTTTCTACTCGGCTTGCACTCCTGCTCTCTGAGAGCACTCGGCAACAACTCGGTATAAGGGAACTGTGGGACGGCATTTCAAACTCCTTACGTACAGCTGCAACCGAAACCATTGTTTTTCGGAAAGTGCAAAAGAACAGCTGGTACGACGAGGAGTGCCGTGTCGTAGCGGAGAGAAAACAGGCTGCCTATCTCGCAACGTTACGATCGACCACAACACGTGCGGGATGGGATAGATACCGAGAGTTGAAGAGGGAAGCGAGACGCATTTGTAGCGAGAAAAAGAAAGAGGCCGAAATGCGTGAGTACGAAGAGCTTGATAAGCTGGCCGACAGGGGTAATGTTCGAAAATTCTACGAAAAGATGCGGCGGCTTACAGAAGGTTTCAAGACCGGAGCATACTATTGTAGAACCCTCAAAGGTGATCTAGTTACCGATGCCCAGAGCATACTTAAATTATGGAGGGAACACTTCTCCAGCCTACTGAATGGCAGTGAACTCACAACACCAGGAGAAAACGAACCCGATACCCCAATCGATGACGATGGAGCAGACATTCCATTGCCCGACCATGAAGAAGTTCGAATAGCAATTGCCCGCCTGAAAAACAACAAAGCGGCAGGGGCCGATGGATTGCCGGCCGAGCTATTCAAACACGGCGGCGAAGAGCTGATAAGGTGCATGCATCAGCTTCTTTGCAAAATATGGTCGGACGAAAGTATGCCCAACGATTGGAATTTAAGTGTGCTGTGCCCAATCCATAAAAAAGGAGACCCCACAATCTTCGCCAACTACGGTGGGATTAGCCTCCTCAACATCGCATATAAGGTTCTGTCGAGCGTATTGTGTGAAATATTAAAGCCCACCGTCAACAAACTGATTGGACCTTATTAATGTGGCTTTAGACTTGGTAAATCAACAACCGACCAGATATTCACGATGCGCCAAATCTTGGAAAAGACCCGTGAAAGGAGAATCGACACACACCACCTCCTCGTTGATTTCAAAGCTGCTTTCGACAGCACGAAAAGGAGCTGCCTTTATGCCGCGATGCCTGAATTTGGTATCCCCGCAATACTAATACGGCTGTGTAAACTGACGTTGAGCAACACGAAAAGCTCCGTCAGAATCGGGAAGGACCTCTCCGAGCCGTTCGATACCAAACGAGGTTTCAGACAAGGCGATTCCCTATCCTGCGACTTTTTCAACATGCTTGTGGAGAAAATAGTTCGAGCTGCACAACTCAACAGAGAAGGTACCATCTTCTATAGGAGTGTACAGCTGCTGGCGTATGCCGATGATATTGATATCTTTGGCCTCAACACCCGCGCCGTTAGTTCTGCTTTCTCCAGACTAGACAAGGAAGCAAAAGAAATGGGTCTGGCAGTGAACGAGGGCAATACGAAATATCTCCTGTCATCAAACAAACAGTCGTCGCACTCGTGACTTGGCACTCACGTCACTGTTGACAGTCATAACTTTGAAGTTGTAGATAATTTCGTCTATCTTGGAACCAGCGTAAACAACACCAACAATGTCAGCCTGGAAATCCAACGCAGGATTACTCTTGCCAACAGGTGCTACTTCGGACTGAGTAGGCAATTGAAAAGTAAAGTCCTCTCTCGACGAACAAAAAGCAAACTCTATAAGTCACTCATAATTCCCGTCCTGCTATATGGTGCAGAGGCTTGGACGATGTCAACAACGGATGAGTCGACGTTGCGAGTTTTCGAGAGAAAGGTTCTGCGAAAGATTTATGGTCCTTTGCGCGTTGGCCACGGCGAATATCGCATTCGATGGAACGATGAGCTGTACGAGAGATTAAAAGACAGCGGCTACGCTGGCTAGGTCATGTTGTCCGGATGGATGAAAACACTCCAGCTCTGAAAGTACTAGACGCAGTACTCGTCGCGGGAAGCAGAGGAAGAGGAAGACCTCCACACCGTTGGAAGGACCAAGTGGAGAAGGACCTGGCCTCGCTTGGAATATCCAATTGGCGCCACGTAGCGAAGAGAAGAAACGACTGGCGCGCTGTTGTTGACTCGGCTATAATCGCGTAAGCGGTGTCTACGCCAGTAAAGAAGAAGAAGAACCCATTTGTATTAATAAACTTTGGTTCTATTCGACCTTACATATATATAGTTTAAAATAATATACTATATATAGTTTAAAATAATATACTATAAAATATGCAATTATAAAATCGCGTTATTTCATAATTTACATTTTAATTATACATATATATATATATAGTTTAAATTAAATATTCATGGAATTGTTGTTTAATAGCTTTGTTAAAAGTGATATATAATGAAATTAAAAAAGTGTATTTTTTCTTTGCGAATTAAATTGATTGAAATGAAAATTTGGACGTTTATAAATTGTAGGTTTTCTATTTCCTGGTTAAGGGCATAATTTATGTATGTATAAGCTGTATAGTTAAACTATAAATTATTAGTTTCCATTCTTAATTAAGTTAAACATTTATTTGCGAGCCAAAAACATTTCTCATTTAAGATGTGGGAGTGTCGCTTATTATTGAATTCTACTATTAGGCTTGCCACCCGTACTTTATTATAAAGTATTTTACGTTATTTCAGGTAGTTGTACTCTATACTTTATGAGAACAATAAAGTTTACAAAAATACTTTATTTCGCATGATTTGATTCCTTTGAGATTTTGAAAAGTTTAGTCGATGAATTTCTTAAACGAAATTTATTGATTGGTGATTTAGTGCTGAATCGATGTTGCCACCCGTCGGCGCCACATCACTCAAGCACTCGTTTTGTACAATTACGGGGCATCTCGACAGGATAGAATATATAGAATACCAGCTGCATTGCCGTGCCCATTGCCTGTGGAGACTCCACATTGCTCATAGCTTACTAGATACTTATAGAATACTATCTAGTTTGCCATGTATCGTAAGCTAGAAGCTGTCACTGTTTGATAGCGCAGATACAAGATTTATTGATGCTCAATGATACTGAGAATGATATGATTGAAATTTATTTGCATTTTTGTAGTCACTTATTAAATTTACTTAATAAGGCTGTGATATCTCTTGAAGGCAATTGCATAACAATTTTAGATATTTATACGATTATGGTTAATCTTAGAAATCAATTAACACAAAGAAAACAAGATCTGTTTTTTGGCTTTGAAACTGGCAAAAAAATTAAACTGTCATCTTCACCGGAACTGACTAGAAAAATTCAAGGGAATTTATTATTATTTATTGACGAATCCCTAGTGTACCTGATTTTAATAATACGAACTGGTTATTTACACTGGGTAATATAAATTTAAAGAGTAATATAGAATTTGACAATATTGTAAACATAATTGAAGATTTAAATCTGCAAAAACTTAATGTGGATATGGATGATCTTTATGCAACACAACTGATGATAATTTTTTAAACTTGTATAAGGTCATTTCATTTTTATTGTCTATTCCCGGCACGTCAGCATTCACAGAAAGAGTTTTTTCTGTGATGAATAGCAAATGGCGAGACGAAGGAAACAAAGCGACTCTGAATTTGGTAAAAAATAAATTACTTATTTATTTTAATTTAAATATATAATGTAAAGATGCTGTGCAATTGTTCAGTAAAGATACTAATTTGATACAAATTGCAAAAAGCAATAAAAAATATGTTTTTAAATATAATAATAAAGAAAAATAAATTATACTTTATTTGGATAGAATACAGATATCTATTTGTCAGAAGGGACCCCTTAAAAGGAATGTTTCGGGAGGAGTTAGACTCTAAATCACAGAAAATTGAATTTTTACGCAATAAGGTGAAAACTTAAGAAAATAAAACAGAAGTTTTAGAAAAAAAATGTATAATTTTTCTATACTTGGGCAGGAAGAGAATAGATAAATTGCAAACTTAAAAATGCGCCCCGTACCCCAAAGGGCTATAGGTTTGACAGGAAATTGAAAACTCTCTCTCTGGCTGTTAAATTTTTATCACCTATTGCGTGCAGGTATTTAAAGCTACTTTTTAAATGGCCATCGCAAGTTATCCTCGAACAATACGTTCAAGGTTGGCCACGTAACCCTGGCTGCAATTTAAAGCAGCATTAAAGCTTTGGAGTTGAGAAGTCGTGGTTTCACACACGCACAGAGATATGTTTCGATATGCTGTGACGAAATGTCTCTGAAAATCCACCTTCAATATTAGAGAAATAGGGATTGGATCATTGGGTTGGAGGATTACAGTGATGAAAATCGTAACGTAGAAACTTAGACTCAACCTCTAACATATTTTTTAGTGCACAAAGCTTGCAAAAGAGATATAATGACAAATAGCCGGCAGGTCGCGGATAGCCGAACAGCCTATAGTAGCAGGATAGTTGCGAAATAAGTTAAAACGAATAAGCAATCCCCGACGATGAGCGGCAGGAGTGAAGGATGCTGCTTACAAGATAGCAGATCCGTTGAAGCTCCTGTGACTGTGGCGAATCGACACCGCCACATAAAAATAGGTGTCCCCTCATAATGTTTGGACATGATGAAAGAAAAGCAAAATCCAAGCGCGACGGACCCTTAATGGGCGGCTTCCTGGTCAGTAGGGTGGGTCGATTCTGGACTTTTTTTCGATTCGGGATTTCTAATAGTGTGGAAAAGTTGCCTTAGTACTTCCTGATTCCAATGCAACTTTTTGTTTTGAGATCGGATTGCATCTTCCACCCCAACTCCGGCCTTGAAATTTCGGAAATTCGCTTAAAATCGTGTTATTTGTCACGTCATTTGCTACCGAAATGGTATAAATGATCATGGCCGTAGGACGAACCGTTCCCGAGATACAAGCGAAAATGCGGCGCGCCGCAGCACAAGGTGAGAATCGGCTTGCGGCCACACTTGTTGACGTTGATTTCGCCGAGTTCTATCACTCACATTCATTCACCTACGCCAGAAGACACGTTCGGATAGGTCTCCACACAAATATTTTTTCATCGAATTCCTTCACTCTTGTCGGTGATTACGCCGAGTTCTATCACTTACATTCATTTCCCTGCACCATACGACACGTTCGGACTGGTCTCCACATAAATATTTTTTCATCGAGTTCATTCACTCTTGTCGTTGATTTCGCCGAGTGCTATCACTTATATTCTCTCAACAGAACACAAAACTCAAAATGTCTGTATCTAAATTTAAATTTAGACAGAAATGTCCTGTGTGTGGCATATATCCATACAATCTCTCTGAGTCCCAGTTACCTACTTACCAGGATGTTCTTTTGTCTTATCAGTTTGAAAGATTTCCTATAGGGCAAATCCGAGGCGACAACTATGAACCTAGGAGTAAAGAGGTTACAGAAATAGTTGCAAAAAAGGTTGAAAATACTTTCAAAAAGTCATCTATTCCGATAGTTTCACACACCAGAGTTGTACAAATGCTCACCACATACCATAAGAAATTTCTGACTCTTAAACAAATGTTTTTAAGGAACCCAATAGGTTTGAGTTCTAAAAGAGACGACTTTGTCTCTTCTGCCGGAAAATTATTTGACATCGCTGCTTGTAAATGCATTTATTTTTCTTCTTGCACTTGTCCAAAGGAAAGGAAAGTTCCTATCAATGAACAACTATTTCTCTTGGACCAGAGAACCAGAAGAATTGGTCTCATTGGAAGTGTTAATCTACCTGAAACAAAAAAGATTACAAAGAAAAATGAACGTAAAGACGTAAACGGTTTCAAAACGTCATTCAACATCAACACTTACCAGAAAAGTATCAGCTAGAACACGTGACCATTCAGATCAGCCAGACTCTCATACAGACGACAACAATGTAGGTGCGTCGCACATGGATCCTTCCAAAAACGATGCTGATGAAGAATTTTTCTTCCATCCTCTAAAACCAAACAAAACACACTAGTATTAGCACACTGCTTTAGCTGCCCAAAGATTTGGAGTAAGTGATAGAGATGCGGCCTTGATTGTTTCATCTGCTTTTCTGGATGCCAAAAAAGCAGGTTTGATAACAGAGGATCAGGCTAGCTTTTTCACTGACAAATGCAAGATTAGTCGGGCAAAAAAAAGTGTTGGAGTTAAGCTCCAAAAAACCGAAAGTATTGACTCTGTATATGGGCTGTATTTTGACGGCCGCAAAGACAATACACTTACACAAGTCAGCGAAGGTAAAAAGTACTACCGCGACACTGTCAAAGAGGAATATATTTCTCTTATAGCCGAACCTGGTTTTCATTACTTTGGCCACGTCACCTCTCCTTCCGGGTCAGCTGAGGATGAGACGCAACCTATATCGCAACATTTGCAAGACAATTCAGTTGATGTGGAACATCTAGAAGTTGCCGGTGCTGATGGCACCAACACGAACACAGGTTGGAAAGATGAAATCATTAGGAAACTAGAAGAAAGAATAGATAGGCCATTACAGTAGATTGTTTGTCTTCTACATTTCAACGAACTTCCATTTCGTACTCTTTTCGAACACATAGATGGGGTCTCAAAGAGTCCAAATACATTCTCTGGCGACATGGGTAAACTCCTGCTTCTTGATTGTGAGAAGTTGCCTGTTGTCAAATTTGAAAGTTTTCCATCCTGCCAATTACTTCCTGAGGCTATTAATCCGACCCAACTTAGCACAAACCAAGCTTATCTCTATAAAATATCAGAAGCTGTTATTTCCGGTCAATGTTCCTCCGATTTAGCGTCGATGCATCCAGGTAACATGTGCAAATCTCGCTGGTTCACCTGTGCAAATAAAATTCTGAGATTATACATTTCTACTGACAAACCAACAAAGAAAATAAAGATTTTGGTCAAGTACATACTTACAGTTTACTCATCTTTGTGGTTCTCAATAAGATTCAACAGTTCAATCAAAGATGGCTCGCGCCATCTCTATGCTGCAATTCAAAGGTCGAGATACTTACCTGCTAAACTGCGCAAGGTTGTCGATTCATCCATTCAACAGAATGCTTTCTTTGCTCTTCCAGAAAACATTCTCCTCAGTCTGATGACTGACGAACGGATAGAAGTCAGAAAGTTGGCCCTTGACCGTCTTCTGGCAGCCAGAGAAGCAGAGTCTGACACTGTAAATGGAAGGGTTAGATGTAATAAAGTGCCAAAGCTGAATTTCAAAGCTAATAATTATTACGATATGATTAACTGGAAGACTAATACCTTGACTGTTCCACCAGTTCTTTGTTCAGTTTCTAACGAAGAACTCATAAAAGGGCTGTTGGGAGACACTGCAGAGGTATGGAAATTTAATGAATTCCCCTCTCACACCGTGGCAGTCGAGAGAACCATCAAACTGGTGACAGAGGCATCTTCTAAAGTTATTGGCCCCCAATCTCGTGATCGTTTTATACGCTCTACACTGAAATCTAGGCAACAAGTGCCAAAGTTTAATATAAAATCTGATTTTATCATTAAATTTGACACCGATTCAGACTAAAACAAGCCTGACATATGGTTGGTTCTGGGTGATCAATACAGGTTAGCTGAGAGCTGCAACAATTTTCACCTTGCGCTGTGGCGCGCGCCGCCTTTTCGCTCGTATCTCGGGAACGGTTCGTCCTACCGCCATGATCACATATACCATTTCGGTTGCAAATGACGTGACAAATAACTTTTATTTTATACATTTTGCCATGAGATGCCTATTTCAGGCGCTAGGTAGACAATTTCACGATTTTAAGCGAATTCCCGAAATTTCAAGGCCGGAGTTGGGGTGGAAGATGCAATCCGATCTCAAAACAAAAAGTTGCATTGGAATCAGGAAGTACTAAGGCAACTTTTCCGTACTATTAGAAATCCCGAATCGAAAAAAGATCGGAATCGACCCACCCTAGTGTGCATTGGGCGCAAGGGTAGTAGAATGCGTTGCCTCGGGCGAGCGCCAGTCCGTCCGTGTTTTCCGGGACTGGTTAAACGAAGGGCAGGCCTCAAGGAACTGGGGTAGGAGCATGGTTTCCGAGGGTACACCCGTTCCTGTCTATTTCAGCCAGCCCCCCTACCCACGATGCGCTGTAAAAGAACAAACGAATAGAGAAGTTTGTGTGTCGAAGATGATCCCTTCAGACGCAGACCAAGATTGATGCGATCACCGAAACAGAGGTTCAAAGAGGATAGGCCTGAAAGAGCGAAATTTTCGCCACCAGCGCTGCAAGACAGGACGCTTCGAGCAAAACTAACGCAACCAGGAGAGGACATTATGGCTGAATTGGGAGATATGATCAAGAGGCTAACGGAAGCAATGAAATTGCCTCAGCGATCGATCATCAATCAGATCCGGGATCTGCTAACTTCTGTCACAAAGCTCCATAAGCGCGCCCAAATGGAGTATAACAAAGTTAAAGCAACCAGACGAAATGTTCCTTTGAGATACACAGAAGTAGATTCAATTCCAAAAAGGCCCCGCGATGATGAGCAGCAGACGCGAAAGACCCCGCCAAAAAAGAAAGCCAGCCAAAAGGAAGTCTAAAAGAGGACAACTGCGTGGAAGAGGAATGAAGGAAACATTCCTACAAAAGAACGGGAGGAGGAGGAACAGAGAAGTGAATGGACGCAGGTGAAACCAAAAACACAAAACAGGAAAAGGAAGACGATTTCTGCTCCACGTCCGAGGCCCGATGCAATTATCATTGCGCGCACTGGAAACATGTCGTACAGCGATGTGCTTAGAACCGTCTGAAAGAGCTTGGACAAAAATTTTCGCGGATCCGGAAGACAGTAAAAAACGAAATACTTCTAGAAATGAAGAAGGCCCAGATAAACACGGGATTATATGAAAAGGAGATATGCAAGGTTCTGGGCGACCAGGCGCAAATAAGAGCCCTAACCCACGAAGTATCAGTGGAGATCCGAGACTTGGACAAAACAACCACCAAAGAAGACATAGCAGTGGCAATACGTTCACAAATCAAAGAGCTAAATTCTTTTGACGAAAAGGCGATCAAAACCATGAGACAGGCGTTCGCGGCCACGCAGACGGCAGTCATCAGCCTTTCCGCAGCGGACTAAAAGCGGCTACTTGACGCCCATAAGTTCAAGATTAGATGGGTGGTCTGCAGAATAAGGGAGAAGCCGAATCTCAGAAAATGTTTCAGGAGCCTGGAATACGGCCATCTGGCGAGGGCATGTACGAGTGAGAAGATCGAAGCAAATGTTGTGCTAAGTGTGGTGAAAAGGGGCATTTCGCAAAGGAGTGTGATAAAGGCCCGTCGTGTGCAGCATGCAAAAGCAGTGGGAAAAAGGAGACAGGTCACCGGATAGGAAGTTGAAAGTGTCCTCTATATCAAGCAGCGTGTAAAAAGATGAAATGAAAGTTGTCCAAATCAACTTAAATCACTGCGAAGCTACTCAAAGCTACTGAAGCAAACAATCTTCGAGCAAAAGGTAGAGGTGGCGATAGTGCGTGAGCAATATAAAAACATAAGCGCTGGCCGTGGATTTCCGACAAGGAAAATAAAGCTGCCATATGGGCCTGCGGAGGCAACGCCTTCCAAGATAAGCCGCCGAAAAATCTTACTATACACGAGCGAAAATAGGTGGCATTTAAACTACGAAATAATTTTTGATGAAATAGTCCAAGACGCCCTCACTACCACGCCAAACGTGATAGCAGGCGATTTCAACGCATGGGCAATTGAATGGGGTAGTAGCTTCACAAACAGACGGGGTAGTGCTCTACTCAAGACGCCGTGCTGCTCAATACCGGCGGTAAAAACACTTTTGAAAAGAATGGACGTGGATCGATAATAGATATCACATTCGCCAGCAGCACGCTGGCTCGATCGGCAAATTTGAAGGAGTGCGACTTTTACACACATACCGATCATCTGGCCATCTTGCTGGAAATCCGTGAACAAATACAAACTTGATCCAGCGCTAAAATATGCAGAAACAAGGATGGGAGGTGGAAACGTTCGATGAAGAAATTATCAAACTTATGTTGGATGGGAACTTAGATGGTGCGATCAACGTTGACCGAGAGGCTGAAAATCTAGTGAAGCGCATAAGTAAATCCTGTGATGCTGCTATGTGTAGGAAAAGGCACAACATAACCCACAGACCCGCATACTGGTGTAACGAGGAGATCGGCACATTGAGAAGTGAATGCCATAAAGCGAGACGCCTCTGCCAAAAAAGCAGAGGTACGCCACATCATACAAGATTGCGAGAAAATTTCAAAAGAAAACGTAAAGAACTCCAAAAAGCTATCAAAGGAAGTAAGTCCTCGAGTTTTAAAGAATTATGTAAGAAGGTGGACGAGAATCCGTGGGGTGACGCGTTTAAAATAGTGATGGAAAAAATCAGAGGGTGTAAAAGCCAAGCGCCAGGCTATCCGATCCTCCTAGAAAAGGTGGTAAAAACGCTTTTCCCAACGCAAGAACCAAAAACGAGTAGAACGATACCAACCAGTATGGAATCTCCAATTGTAGACAAGAAGGAGGTAATGGAAGCGGCAGAGAGATTTGGCAACGCAAAGACTCCTGGACTTAATGGCATCCCGAACAAGGCACTGAAAGTTGCCATCAGGCATAGCAAGAGGGCATTCGCCGAACTCTGCACACGATGTCTGAGTGAAGGAGTTTTCCCGAAAGTATAGAAGAAACAGCGGCTGGTTCTTCTCCAAAAGCCAAACAAACCGGCGGGAAAGCCGAGTGCGTATCGCCCACTCTGCATGATCGAGATGATGGACAAAATACCGGAAAAACTAATTTGCACACGTCTAGAACGCCACCTGGAAGAAGAGTCTCCTGGGTTATCTGAAAACCAACTTGGTATCAGAAGACATCGGTCCACCTTATAGTATGTTTACATATGAACTTAATCTCGTTATAAGCTTGTTCAATAATCTACCCGTTTACATAGGCAAATGAGATTATCAACTGTCAAATTTGTTGTATTTGTATTCTTCTTGGTGAATTGTAAAATTTCGTGAATCAATATTTTTACTCGTGAACGAAAAAAGTAAAAAAAATAAAAATTTAAGATATGGAAAAAAAACAAAAAACGCGATTGTATACTTGATTATGCAGATTGCTGCCTGTAATAAGAAGATGTCGGAAATACGGAAAAGACGGCAACTTAGAATGGAAAAAATATTAACTGAGATAAAAATGCAAAATTCCTTATTGCTTTTTGTAATAAATAACAATAGGCCAAAACGTTTGTTAAAACACGTAAGCAATTATATCATTTTATAACATTCCCACTTGCCGATATTTTGTAGGAAAGGCACGGTAATTTTTGGGAGCTCGACGTTGCTTTCAATAGTGACCAATTCTTCAAGGAGAGCTTCAGAATGAGTCGGGAATCATTCAAAATTTTATGTAATGAGCTAACAAACATTGGCAAACGTGATACTACATACAGGCAATGTATTCCATTAGAAAAAAGAATAGCTATCGCTTTGTATACCCTTGCTTCTTCTGCTGAGTACAGAACAGTTGGAAGACTATTCGGGGTTTCCAAAGCGTCTGTATGTTTTATCCTTAAAGACTTTTGCAGAGCGGTGTGGGACATACTATCACCTAAATATTTAGCCAGCTCATTTCTTACGCAAGAAAAAATTACGGAGTGCGTTGAAAGATTTAGAAAAATTGGATTTCCCCAATGTCTAGGCGCAATAGGTAAGTTTATGAATTTGAAATACATATTTTACCCATAACATGCAAATACAATTTATTTCAGATGGATGTCATACATCCATACAATTTATTTCAGATTGAGATTAGGCCCTCCGCATCTGATGCTGTTGACTATTTCAATTATAAAGGTTGGTACTCAATAGTTTTACTAGCCCTCGTAGACTACAGGTAAGTTAACAAAATATATGTTTTGGAAAATACTTAAAACATTTTTTTTTTTAGATATAGGTTTATGTACATTAAAGTTGGAGCACCTGGTCGTTGTAATGATTCTCAAATATTTGAAAAATCCGACTTGAAAAGAATTTTGCAAAACCCTTTGCTTAAAAAGAATGCGAAAAAACTTTGTGACACTAATGTTCCAATTGTAGTTCTTGGAGACTCGGCGTTTCGCTTTACTCCGGTTCTAATGAAGCCCTATCCCTATAACCAAGCCGCTGAGGGTCACGAGAATATTTTCAATTACCACTTATCTAAATCTCGAAGGGTTGTGGAGAACGCTTCTGGCCACCTGAAGGCAAGGTTTAGAAGAATAGGGACGATATTAAAGACGCCATATTAATAATAAAATGTTCTTGTGTCTTGCACAATTTTGTAAATGAAATGAATGATAGCATAAACATGAAATGGTTGCAAATGCAAACAAATTTCGAAAGCGCACACCCACGAGAGCAACCTGATCTATTATTCATTTCTGGAACCGTCGACCCTAATGCAGAGACCATCAGAAAATCTATAGCTCTATTTTTATGCAAGTTTATGTCTTTTATTTTATCAGTTCATTTTTTCAATAAATTCATTTTTTATATTAATATATCACATTAACAATAGGTACTAATTCATTAACAAAAGAAATATATATACATATATGTAAAACGTAATTCTCACGTTTTAATTTTTCAGTAAATTACAGTAAATTCATTTTTCTTATTGATATATCACACATTAACAATACTAATTCATTAACAAAAGAAATATATATACATATACATATATATAGTACATATATATGTATATATATATATAATAATAAAAACAATCTTCTCCTGGACTAGATATACATATGCTTCGTGGTGTAAAACGTAATTCTCACGTTTTCAAGGATATGTTGTTACATGCTTTCCTTAAATGCTTCCAAGAATTTTTCGAAGATGTCATTTCTTTTTCTTTCAATTTCAAGGGCCTCCCTGCCATCCTCTTTAGTAGCTTCAATTTCCGCCGCAATTCTTTTATTTGAAGCCCGGAATTCCTCCAAAAATTCATTTTGTATATTTTTGTTTGAAATATGTTTTTTTCTTTTTCTTGCAGGTTCCTCGTCAACAACCGACAATTCTTCCTGTGAATCCAGCGTAATGGAAGAGCTGTCAAGGAGTAATGCACAGTCTACAACTTCGTGAACTGTAATAAATTAGTTTATAAAAATAAATATAAACTTTTTAAATTTCTATTTTGTTTTACTAACCTGTGCTCTCCTCCACCAATGTTTCCAAATTGAAACTTTTATAGCTCCTTAGGATACTATTTACTTTAGGGTAAAATTCCCATGTCGGAGGGCTGCCGCCAGAAGGCCCAATAGATTTCCTCTCATCTCTGTAAATTTTTTGAAAACTTTTATATGAAATGCTCATGCATATTAAATAAACTTACCGGTATTTATTTGTCAAGTTGTGTATTTTCACATGAATTTCATTCGCGGAATAAACATTCCCCTTTGTGGCCATTTCTGCAGCCATATCCCTGAAAACGTGGGAATTGCGTTTAACACCACGAAGCTGTGGCAATTTTTCCTTCCACAAGCAGAGAAGTAATTCAACTTCCTCCTATTTCCATGTTGATCTCTTTTTCCTGAAAAATTAACAAATTTACATATATTTTAAATAATAATTTTATTAAAAATAAGCTTACCTCTTTACCACGCTGTCGGCCATTTTGGTTTACTTTGTCATTTGACATTTCTCCTCTTTTTCGCAAAAATTTACTTTGTCATTTGACATTTCTCCTCTTTTTCGCAAAAATTATCGATAAAATTAGCAATAACACCGATTATCTAGTTGTGTAATCTGAGATTAAATTTTTTAATCTCGGATTAACTAGAGAGGAATTTTGTATGGAAAATCTCAATTCTTAATTACAGTTTATCGAGTTAATCTCGTTAATGGAGATTGATCACATGAGCTATGAGCATTCTGCAGCATCCCACATCACATCACCACACATCACATCATATCACGTCACAACACCTCATCACACAACAGCTCACAGCATACCCCAATACACACACACGCATCAAACACCGATCACTACTACAACACTGCAACACAACAACCATACGATCATCAACGAGACGACTCGTAATGTTAGCCAATATTCACCACCCAAACCATAAAAAGGGATTGACCCGACCGGGATTGCCCTCTTACCGTTTCATCCGTGAAGAAAGAGAGTCGTCCGCGAATTTAAGTTTTATCAGCATTCTTTTTGCATTTTTTCACTTGTGCTACCGCAAAAATCACCGCAATCTCCGTTTTAATAAACCGCCAAGTGACGGGAGTGACGTGACACCGCAAGCTCGCCAACCGTGTACCACCGTGGGTTTCGCCAAAAACCCAAACAAAATATACATATATTTAATAAACCTAATAAACATTTTATAAAGTGTGTGGAAATCAGTGTGTTTTATTTCCCACCTCAGAATTATACTGCAACACGTAAGTATACTAGTGGCATACGTGAACAAATGGTCCTTCGAGCCTTTCAGAAAGGCACCTAAGCAAAATATAAAACAAAAAATTTAAAAAAACTTCCTGGTTAAAGTGCGCAAGTGCAGTGAAGCTCAAAATTCAGAAAATAAAATATAACAAAACATTTAAGTGAACATAATATCACAAAATTAAAGTGAACAAACACATATGTTACAGTGAAAAAAAAAAGGAAACATCTCAGAATCACGGAAAACAGAAAGTAACGTGAAAATATAAGCACATAAAAGAAATATAAATATAGAAAGTGACGTGCAAAGATACATAAAAGAAATTGAAACATAAAGTGAAAAAAAAACCTACTAACATCAAAACGGGCGCGGCAATAATACAACAAAGTTTGTCAAACATAAAACCTAAAATCGGAAACGGGCGCGAAATAAACCAAAAACCAAAACAACAAAACTAACCCATATTAACATTAAAACCGGGCGCGGTAAAATTACAAAGTGCAACAAAAATACAAACATTACTCTAAAATAGCAAACATATGTTAATACACAAATCACAATTACCATAAATTCACGGGAGACTACACCAACAAACAACAAAGTCAAAGAGAGCAAATCATCAGGGACAGCGCTGGACGTACATAAGAGGAGAAAAAAAGAAAAACTGAATAGAGAACAGCAAGAAACAAATTAAAGGTTCAATGACCCAAAACCCTTGGCGGAAATAAAAGTGAGTCCGTTCCATATTTACTTTGTTATACATAAAAATATCTAAATTCAATTTTTATGCACATATATATGTATGTATGTTAAGGTACAGTTTTGACGGTATTTCGGGACACCGTTAACTTTTCTTAACAGTTCGATATATGTATATCTAC
The DNA here is from genome assembly GCA_027475135.1 of Bactrocera correcta. Classification (NCBI taxonomy): domain Eukaryota; kingdom Metazoa; phylum Arthropoda; class Insecta; order Diptera; family Tephritidae; genus Bactrocera; species Bactrocera correcta. The sequence goes on from CM050322.1 coordinate 62,052,497, forward strand.
AAAAAATAATAACTGCAAAAAAGTACAGTCCCCCGCTTTTTGCTTACCTTGTGTCGTTAGGCACCCGATTGTAATTTAAAAAAAAAAAAAAAAAAAATTTCTTAAGTCAAGTATATCTTGCAATAATTCTTGCGATCCCCCTTGGGCTATAAATAAAAGCAACAAGCAGGATCGCTCAAACCCTAAGCAAAGGCGGAAGATACTAAAAGAAAACGAAATACATATATACATACATATGTATATAAAAGGGAAAACATACATATATATAAGCATATTCCCCTAAAATTGCAAGTCTTCCGTTTAATATACAGATGTACATATTTACATACATATATGCATACACAATCATATGGTACATACATACATAACATAATTTAGCATAAAGCTAGAACACATAATAATACCAAATAATACCAAACTACCTGCTTGGTTGTAAAAATCGCTTAGAGCATTCAAGCACAGGTAGGTAATAAAAAAAAAGAGGATAAAGAAATAATAGAGAAAAAAAAGGCATTACATTTATGTACCTATGCGCCGGTAAACATATGCAACTCCCGTGCGACATACATCAACTAATATACATAATTATAAATATATAATCATACATATATTATTTATTTCAATTTTCTTTTTCTATTTTCTAATAATAGTTCACATTTGAACTACTATTCAACACATATACATACATAAATCATTACATAAATATATGTATAAACATATACATATTATATTTTTCTATTTTTTCCGCGCGTTTATACATTTATGTGCGATTAGCGAAGTGTTATATGTTACACTTTTATAACATATGTTATGTTATATGTTAGCGAATTGATAACTACAAGGGATACGAGAAAAGCTAAACAAAAGCAAACGTATAAAGCATATGCATATGCAAACATATGGTAATAAAACATAGATACATACAAACAATTTTACGTATTTTATTTTTCTTTCGCGTTCTTGATTCGTGCAGATACAATTATAAAAAAAAAAGCGCGAGTGAACTGAAGATACTTTGATACACTTTAAAAAAAATTTTCAGTCACATTAAAAAACAAAAAAAAAAAAATCGAACTTTTCCAAAAAAAAAAAAAGAATAAAATCTTTGCGGTAGCGAAACGAAAATTTGATAACATAATATATTTTACAAAATATATATATTTTTTCAAAAATAAATCTTCTATTAACAAAATTTTTAATTTATACTTTTTCTATTTGACTACATTGCTGTATCAATATTAATTTTGAAACAATTATTTATTTGACAAAGCTTTCAGCTAAAAGCTTCAAACTATATTCAAATTAATGCAATCTACAAATCAAGAGAGGTTAAGCCAAAGACACCTCTATCATTAGAAATTCCTAAAAGGGCTGATGAAGATAAGCCACAAGGCACACCTGCAGAAGCTACACGCTCAAAGCAGAGTATAAAGCAAAAAAGATCAAAAGATCAGACAATATCTAGATTCATCACTGAAAGTGACAGTTTTATAAGATATTGTACAAGATTCCAAGCTTCCCCTATTACTGACATCACAGAATCAATTTTAAATATAAAACTAGAAAGTGTGAACAATCTCTGGGCTCGCCTTCTGGCAGCGTACGATACAGTACTAGATACTGACGACGCAGAACTCCCAGAAAACGAAAAAGCTTCGGCGACAGCCAAATGTGATAACTGCCGCGATCAGTATGAGTTAACAAAGGGAATGATAAATGAACAAATAAGTTTAGTAAGGCCAAGTAGAGCCACTACTCCCCCTCCCAGAGTAGTTACAACACCAAAAGAAGACCTAGATAAAGGCATGTATCTAAAGGTACCAGCTTGTGATACTGAAGTTTTCAATGGATGTTATGACCAGTGGCCGTCCTTCCGGGACATGTTCACTGCCGTTTATATAAACCATCCTAAACTTTCACAAGCACAAAAGTTATTCCATCTAAGGTACAAAACAAAAGGGGAAGCAGGCAGTATCGTCAAGCGATTCGCTTTAAATGACAAAAATTTTTAAGCTGGTTTGGGGAAGCACTAGTCGAAAGATGCGAAAATGGAAGGGTTATGATAAAAAACCCCAAATAAAAACATTCTTACATCTACCAAAAATTCAAAAAGAAACGAGCCAGGAATTTCAAAATTTATACTCGACAGTGACTAATTGCATATCAGTGTTAAAAACACAAAATATCGCCACAGAATCGTGGGACCCCATTATAGTAACTATTTGTGCAGAAACACTCCCTGATGCTGCGTTATTACGATGGGAACAATCACTTGTGGAAAGAAAAAAAATGCCCACATGGGAGCAAATGAAAGCATTCCTCACTGCTCAATACGAGATAGCTGAGCGAATTGACAACAAAAATATAAATCTAAAAAGTCATCAAAATGACTATAGTAAGAACTTGTTCAAATCTCAAGCCAGCAACAATATGCAATACAATAGACACGTTAATAAAAGTCACATTTTCGTGTCAAACCAAACTAATAAATGGCAACCAGTATGTGAAATTTGTAAAGGAGGTCATAACATAAGATCTTGCGAGAGTTTTAAAAAAATTATCCGCATCTGACAGAAACAATCTTGTCAGACAACATAAACTTTGCATCAACTGTCTGTCGAATGCTCATACGACAAAAGACTGTGAAAGCAAATTTAATTGTGTGTACTGTCAACGAAGACATCACTCACTGCTTCATATTACGAACTTTCAAAATATGAAGCAAAAGCAATTTCATAAAACCACCGGGTTAGTCACTACAACCAAAAGTGATAATCCCGAAATCTTAAATCCCGAAAAAAGGGAAGAACAACCATGTTGCTCTAAAGCAGCAAAAATTCAAGCGCTTCATTCAGAAAATGAAAGCAAAATACTTTTACCCACTGCGGTCATCACCATAGCACATAAGGGTGATTTATTCAAACTAAGAGCACTAATAGATCAAGAATCTCAAAGATCCTTTATATCATCAAAAGCTCAAAATCGGCTCAAATTGCCAATAAAACATTCAAATTTCCAAATCTCGGGAATGGGCGGAAGAATTATCCAAAATTCGAACAAAATATCCCCAATTACGATAGTATCTCCAAATGCGGATATTAGAATAGATGCGCAAGCCATCGTTATACCGCAACTTACCAATTTGCTTCCAAGCTATGAAGTAAATAAAATACGCTGGGAAAAATGCTCACATCTTAAATTAGCAGATCCCAATTGTCATACCCCATCACAAATCGACATATTATTAGGCAGTGACTTAATACCTCAAATAATTCTTGAAGGTATTGAGAAAATCTCCAATAAATTGTTAGCCCAAAATACAATTTTTGGGGTGGATTATAAGTGGCCAAGTCCCTGAAAAAATAAATTCTTTCACCACACAAGTGGAAAACATTTCAAACGAATTTTTAAATAATCAACTTAAAAAATTTTGGGAAATAGAAGAATTACCCCAAATCACCCAGCTTTCAGAAGAAGACCAGGCATGCGAAGCCTATTACAAATCCACAACAAAAAGAAACGAACATGGTCGTTATGTTGTGCGATTACCTTTCAAACCAACTTTCCCAGAAAACATTGCTCTAGGCCACTCTAGAATATCAGCAGTCCAGCAATTTCTAAGCCTGGAAAAAAGCCTGATAAAGAAAAGTGAGCTTAAATCGGCATACGATAATGTGATGGACGAATATCTTGGCCTCAATCATATGGAAGAAGCTGTACCATATGAAAAAGTATCTAAAGGTAGATATTTATCTTTTTATCTGCCACATCATGGGGTAATAAGACCTGATAAAATTACAACAAAAGTACGAGTGGTTTTCAATGCCTCAAAGTGTACGAGCTCAAACAAATCACTCAATGATGTACTATACACAGGGCCAACATTGCAACCTGATCTCATGTTGCTAATTCTAAATTGGGGCATGTTTAAATACGTTTTCAATGGGGATGTAGAGAAAATGTACAGACAAATTCTAGTACATGAAGACGACCAAGATTTCCAGCGTAGAGTTTTCCGCAAATCAAGTAATAGTCCAATCAGCGACTATAAACTTAAAACCGTCACCTTTGGCATCAATTGCGCACCCTATTTGGCGATCAGGGCACTACATGAAGTGGCAAAAACAAATGCAACAAATTTGCCTTTAGCATCTTCTGTGTTGCAAACACAAACATACGTGGACGACATACTATCAGGTAGCCACAGTCTGTCCTTAGCGTGCGAATCACTATCTCAAGTGATCAAAGCACTAAATTCAGCGGGATTCCCCTTAAAGAAAATTACTTCAAATCACTCTGATATAATAAAAGACATTAAAAAAGAAGACTTATTAGATACAGACTTCCTTAAATTTGAAAAGGCTAGTACAACTAAAACTCTAGGAATTCAATGGAATGCGATAACAGATCAATTCTCATATACAATTGAGTCAATATCTGCAATGTCCGCCATTACAAAACGCCAAATACTTTCCTCGGTGGCAAAACTTTTCGACCCCGCAGGATGGCTTTCGCCAATAATGATTCAAGCAAAAATCCTCATTCAAGAATTGTGGCAAGACGGCACTGAATGGGATGAACAGGTAAAACCTTTACGGTTAGCGAAATGGGTCCAATTTGCTAACAATTTACATACTATATCTGAAATTCGAATCCCTCGATGGGTAAATTTCACTCCTAACATTAACGCAGAATTACACGGTTTCTATGATGCCTCTGAAAAGGCGTATTGCGCAACAGTGTACGTACGCACTCAGTACGATAACAAAATATCTTCACACCTCTTGGTAGCCAAAGCCAAAGTTGCACCTTTGAAGACACTCAGTCTGCCACGGCTTGAACTGAGTGGTGCTCTTCTGTTAGCAAAATTAATTTCTATAGTCCAAACCCATCTCAAAATTTAAAAGATCATAAAATGTATCTTTGGTCAGATTCAGAGATAGTTTTAGCATGGTTAGAAAAACCACCCTATTGCTGGAAGACCTATGTATCTAACCGAATATCCCAAATTCTAGACTTAGTTGGCCCAGCAAAATGGCAACATGTTGCAAGTGCAGATAACCCAGCGGATCTTGGGACAAGAGGTTGCAAGCCACTGCACCTCACCAGCACTACACTCTGGTGGAATGGTCCAACATGGCTAACAGAATCACAAGAATTCTGGCCAAAGTCTCCCGCCCGTAATATAATCCCGCCGGAAAGTCGGAAAATTGAAAATTTTCATATCACTCCAGAAGAGGATGATATTCTCCATCGATTTTCGTCATTTGCTAGAGCACTAAGAGTAGTCGCTTACATGCACAAATTCATTCAAAGACTTAAACTAAAAATGAAAGGAGCACCAAATGATCCTTGCGTACAACTAACGCATTTCCCACTTGCAACATGCCAAGGTCAGTCTTATATTATATACACAAACTCGCTAATTCAGCAAAGAGAAATCAAAGTTGCTCGAAAAGCGACCTCTCGAAAAGGGAAGCTCACTTCTCGTATTAAATCCATTCTTGGATTCTAAGGGATTAATAAGGGCAAATGGAAGATTGGCGAACTCCAGCCTTAGTTATAACGAACGACATCCCATCATTATTCCAGAGAAATCCCGTTTTACTTACCTATTTCTAGCATATCTGCACCATCTTACACTGCAGGGTGAGCATCGCTTAATGCAACAAATGGTCCGTCAAGAATTTTTTATACCTCGACTAAAGCCACAAATCAAAAGGACGATTTTCATGTGTAAACCATGTACCATGTACAAACACAAAATGCGTACGCAGATCATGGCAGCTTTACCACCTGAACGCTGCAACTATGCTCTATCCTTTACCATCACTGGGCTTGATTTTGCTGGACCTTTCCAGATAAAGGCCTCCATGTTTAAAGGGCTTCATCATTTAGAAAAAGGGGATGTGGCTGTCTTTGTATGTTTTACGACAAAGGCAGTACACCTTGAGCTTTGTTCAGATCTGACTACTGCGCCTTTTCTCGCAGCATTTGCACGCTTTGTCGGACGACGCGGATTTCCTTCAAAAATAATGAGCGATAATGGGAAAAACTTTGTCGGAGCCCAAAGAGCAACCGAGAAGGAGTTTATAAACTTCATGAAAGAAGTCTCCCCTGAAATAGTTAATAAATATGCACCCCAAGCGATCGATTGGCAATTTATACCCCCATGTTCTCCACACATGGGCGGACTTTGGGAATCAGCAGTAAAAAGCTTTAAGTCCCATTTAAAGAAAACGGCTGGTAATCATAAATTCAATTATGAGGAGTTTACTACACTACTCACTCGTATTGAAGCCGTATTAAATTCAAGACCCATATCCCCCCTCTCGCAAGATCCCTCCGATTTCACAGCTCTTACACCAGGTCATTTCCTCAGAGGACCTCCTCTTCTCGCCATACCTGAGACAGAAGGAGACTCACTCAGTTTAATAAATCGATGGGAAAGAATCAAGATTCTCCATCAAGAATTCAGCCACAGATGGAAGGGAAAACTATCTCAAAGATCTCCATAAGAGATATCGCTGGAAAACGGCCCAGAAGGAAGCCAAGGCAGGAGAATGCGTAATCATACAGGACGAATGCCTTCCTCCAACAGAATGGCGACTAGGCCGCATTGAAAAGGTTCATCGAGGATCAGATGGTCACATAAGAGTAGTCGATGTGCGAACACAAACCGGCATATTAACTCGACCAGTCACCAAACTGTGTTTTCTTCCAAACAGCGAAGAACACCTTCAAACTAAACCGCAAAATAACTCGCAAAATAAGTCGAAAAATAATAAATCAATTCCGCTAATTCGAAATTAACACGCGTTATAATCCGTACACAAACAAAAAATAAATTCAAACAAGCGCGTTGAAGACCAACTTATTATACATATACATATGTATAGATATGTAGCTACAACAACTACATTCTAATATTATAAACAAAATCAATTTAATTACAATTTTATATTCCTATAGAAATGGACGTAGAGGAGACCCAAACCGCCTCCAACACCGTAAGGTCCGAAATCGCTATACCCAAAGCGTCGGCTGCACCCGTTGCCGCTCCAAGGACCAGGGTTATGCGACCACCGCCTTCCGCCGAAACAGTCAGGGAGATGAGAGAAGAGCAGCTATTGGAGCCACAGGGGCCTCCATGTTGCAGCCTGTGCCATCGCCCACACGCCCTGAAACGATGCTCCATTTTTAAGAGCATGAAGCCCGCTCAACGAAAACAGGTTGCAAGAGCCCATGGGCATTGCATGACCTGCCTGGCAGATGACCACGCCACCATAGAGTGCTGGGCCGACGGCGCCTGTCAATATTGCCAGAGGCCCCATCACACTCTATTCCATCGTTTTTTGCGCCGAGCCAATCCGTCGGAAAGTAGCACCAACACACGTACCAGACCACGCAGTGATGCTATCCGGCGTTGACGAAGCAGCCAATCAACCACAACGCGTACACGGCCCTCTCCGCCACGCCACGCTGATCGTCAGCACCAACGACGCTCAACAGGGTTGAGCGCTGTACTCAGTACACTACAACAGCTGCAACGGCTCCTAGCCGATTAATTCGCCTAGGGGGGCCGGGATGTTCACATGAGCTATGAGCGTTCTGCAGCATCCCCCATCACACCACCCCACATCACAACATATCACGTCACAACACCTCATCACACAACAGCTCACAGCATACCCCAATACACACACACGCATCAAACACCGATCACTACTACAAGTCTGCAACACAACAACCATACGATCATCAACGAGACGACTCGTAATGTTAGCCAATATTCACCCCCCAAACCATCAAAAGGGATTGACCCGACCCGGGGTTGTCCTCTTACCGTTTCATCCGTGAAGAAAGAGAGTCGTCCGCGAATTTAAGTTTTATCAGCATTCTTTTTGCATTTTTTCACTTTTGCTACCGCAAAAATCACCGCAATCTCCGTTTTAATAAACCGCCAAGTGACGGGAGTGACGTAACACAGCAAGTTCGCCAACCGTGTACCACCGTGGGTTTCGCCAAAAACCCAAACAAAATATACTATATTTAATAAACCTAATAAACATTTTATAAAGTGTGTGGAAATCAGTGTGTTTTATTTCCCACCTCAGAATTATACTGCAACACGTAAGTATACTAGTGGGATACGTGAACAGAGATAATCTCGTTATATGTAAACATACTATTAGACGCAGTTGGAGAAGTGACGAACATTGCGGCCAAAGCCATAAAGGGCTCCAGTTGGATGTGTGGAGATAAAAAATACTGCGCAGTTGTTACGCTGAACGTGAAAAACGCTTTCAAATCTTCGTGGCCACATATACTGAGGGCATTAGATTCAAGAAACACCCCGGGGTATCTTCTGAGGACAATTAACAGCTATTTGTCTGACAGACTACTGCTGTACGATACTGATGCAGGTACAAAAAACCCACGCGGTGAAGCGTGGGGTACCACAAGGCTCCGTACTAGGTCCACTACTTTGAAATGTGCTGTATGACGGGGTGCTACGATTACTGCTGCAAAAAAAAGCACAGATAATTGTCTATGCGTACGACATTGCCGTAACGATCTAGCTAAGGAACTCTTGCAGATACAGAACATATGCAATGAGATCGTGGCGAAAATTAAAGACTGGCTTACGAGTACCAAACTGCAGCTTGCAGGAAAAAAGCCGAGACAGTGCCCATCACGAGCAGGAAAAAACTAGAAACGGTGACTCTGAACATTGATGGATATAACGATGTAACGCAAAATTCACTGAGGTACCTTGGTGTTATGATCGACACGAGGTCCAATTTCCAGGCGCATATTGAAAAGGCCTGTGGTAAGACGACTAAAGTGACTGCGGTCCTGTCGAGAATCTGGGCAAACATTGGGGTCCCGAGTCAAAGTAGGAGAGCTCTCCTGGCTTAAGTTAGCCAATTAATGCTTATGTACGCAGCTCCGATATGGGGGACAGCCCTTCGTCAAAAAAACTGTGTCAATATGGCCAAATCTGTGGTCAGGTTATGCGCCCTGAGAGTTGCCTGTGCGTGTAGAACGGTGTCGCACGAGGCGAGTGCTATCATATCTGGTTAAGTAGAGTCTACTCTAAGGGCCGACGAGCGCAAAAATGAGAGGAAGACAAGTCTCGTGGAGTGGCAAAAGCATTGGGATGAGGCAGACAAAGGAAGATGGACACATAGACTTATTAGGAATGTATCGGCCTGGATTGACAGACAACATGGGGAGACAGATTTCTACTTAACGCAGTTTTTATCGGGCCATGGTTGTTTCAGGGAATACCTACACAAATTTGGCCATGATGACGAAACACACGTATGCAGTGGAGAGAGAGACCATAGAAAAGCTAACAGATGGAAGGATGACGCCCGACAACATAGTTAGTCACATCCTGCGATCACAGCTGGTGTGGGCTAAAATGACAGAGTGGAGTGCAAAAGCGCTCCGAGAACTCAGAATGAAGGAAAAGCAGCGCAGAAGCAGAATACCGCATGAATAACCCTGGAGGTAGGTCGTGAAGAGGTAGTTATCGTCCAGCTTGGTCCTGCGAAGTAATGCTTAACGGCGGTCCCGTATGTTCGAATACAAGCTATAGCAGCCGGAGTTAAGGGTTTAGTACGTAGGCATACTGTTTCGCAAGTCCAGCGTAGTGATTTAAAACTGTCTGGGCGTGGTCCCGAAAGAGGTGTACTCTAGCGAACAATATTAATCGTGCATGCTACCAGGAACACCCAGGCAGTATCTTCAGAAGATTCCCCCTCCGACAAAAAAAAAAAAAACACGACACTGATATGATTTGATGTGAGAATAACTTTTCAAGCATTGCCAAGACCTACTCTTTCTACATTTCAAACTATTCAAATAGAGGTAAATGTGGACGTGGATGAAAGCAGCTTTCTGCATAAAAACGCTTTCGCATATTTTTGCAATATTTTAAACAACATAATTGTTTAATGCCTTTGCTCAGATTTGATGGTGGTATCACTGAAGAAGATTTCTTTTCCACTTTCGGAAAGCAATAAATTAATTGCCAAGTCGTAAAACCACCCCTTGAATTTAGAAGCTTTCTAACAAAAAATCGAAGATATTTTTACACAAAATTTTATTCTACTTGCCATAGAGTTGGGTTTTCGCAAATATTATTTGAAAAAATGGTAGACGTAGAACCGTACTACTGTTATGAAAATTGTAATTCCGACGTGATAAATCGCCCTCTGGTGGCGCCATCTACACGTCGACTGGTGCGTTAGAATCTGCTATCTTTATGGATTGTCCAGTTAGAATTTCATGACATTTCATTGATTGGAAGTGAAGTTATTATGTTTTAAGGGTCAGTATGTTTGTGTTAAATTTTGTATTAATTGGTAAAACTTTTATCGAAACATTTCAATTGATGAAATAAGTTTATGGCGATAATTTCCTATCCCATAGCAGAGTGCACGAGTGGTTTCAACGTTTTTAAAGTGGTCGTGAGGACATAGCCCACCAACTTAAAACCGTCACCTTTGGCATCAATTGCGCACCCTATTTGGCGATCAGGGCACTACATGAAGTGGCAAAAACAAATGCAACAAATTTGCCTTTAGCATCTTCTGTGTTGCAAACACAAACATACGTGGACGACATACTATCAGGTAGCCACAGTCTGTCCTTAGCGTGCGAATCACTATCTCAAGTGATCAAAGCACTAAATTCAGCGGGATTCCCCTTAAAGAAAATTACTTCAAATCACTCTGATATAATAAAAGACATTAAAAAAGAAGACTTATTAGATACAGACTTCCTTAAATTTGAAAAGGCTAGTACAACTAAAACTCTAGGAATTCAATGGAATGCGATAACAGATCAATTCTCATATACAATTGAGTCAATATCTGCAATGTCCGCCATTACAAAACGCCAAATACTTTCCTCGGTGGCAAAACTTTTCGACCCCGCAGGATGGCTTTCGCCAATAATGATTCAAGCAAAAATCCTCATTCAAGAATTGTGGCAAGACGGCACTGAATGGGATGAACAGGTAAAACCTTTACGGTTAGCGAAATGGGTCCAATTTGCTAACAATTTGCATACTATATCTGAAATTCGAATCCCTCGATGGGTAAATTTCACTCCTAACATTAACGCAGAATTACACGGTTTCTATGATGCCTCTGAAAAGGCGTATTGCGCAACAGTGTACGTACGCACTCAGTACGATAACAAAATATCTTCACACCTCTTGGTAGCCAAAGCCAAAGTTGCACCTTTGAAGACACTCAGTCTGCCACGGCTTGAACTGAGTGGTGCTCTTCTGTTAGCAAAATTAATTTCCATAGTCCAAACCCATCTCAAATTAAACGATCATAAAATGTATCTTTGGTCAGATTCAGAGATAGTTTTAGCATGGTTAGAAAAACCACCCTATTGCTGGAAGACCTATGTATCTAACCGAATATCCCAAATTCTAGACTTAGTTGGCCCAGCAAAATGGCAACATGTTGCAAGTGCAGATAACCCAGCGGATCTTGGGACAAGAGGTTGCAAGCCACTGCACCTCACCAGCACTACACTCTGGTGGAATGGTCCAACATGGCTAACAGAATCACAAGAATTCTGGCCAAAGTCTCCCGCCCTTAATATAATCCCGCCGGAAAGTCGGAAAATTGAAAATTTTCATATCACTCCAGAAGAGGATGATATTCTCCATCGATTTTCGTCATTTGCTAGAGCACTAAGAGTAGTCGCTTACATGCACAAATTCATTCAAAGACTTAAACTAAAAATGAAAGGAGCACCAAATGATCCTTGCGTACAACTAACGCATTCCGACTTGCAACATGCCAAGGTCAGTCTTATATTATATACACAAACTCGCTAATTCAGCAAAGAGAAATCAAAGTTGCTCGAAAAGCGACCTCTCGAAAAGGGAAGCTCACTTCTCGTATTAAATCCATTCTTGGATTCTAAGGGATTAATAAGGGCAAATGGAAGATTGGCGAACTCCAGCCTTAGTTATAACGAACGACATCCCATCATTATTCCAGAGAAATCCCGTTTTACTTACCTATTTCTAGCATATCTGCACCATCTTACCCTGCAGGGTGAGCATCGCTTAATGCAACAAATGGTCCGTCAAGAATTTTATATACCTCGACTAAAGCCACAAATCAAAAGGACGATTTTCATGTGTAAACCATGTACCATGTACAAACACAAAATGCGTACGCAGATCATGGCAGCTTTACCACCTGAACGCTGCAACTATGCTCTATCCTTTACCATCACTGGGCTTGATTTTGCTGGACCTTTCCAGATAAAGGCCTCCATGTTAAGGTCTTCATCATTTAGAAAAGGGTATGTGGCTGTCTTTGTATGTTTTACGACAAAGGCAGTACACCTTGAGCTTTGTTCAGATCTGACTACTGCGCCTTTTCTCGCAGCATTTGCACGCTTTGTCGGACGACGCGGATTTCCTTCAAAAATAATGAGCGATAATGGGAAAAACTTTGTCGGAGCCCAAAGAGCAACCGAGAAGGAGTTTATAAACTTCATGAAAGAAGTCTCCCCTGAAATAGTTAATAAATATGCACCCCAAGCGATCGATTGGCAATTTATACCTCCATGTTCTCCACACATGGGCGGACTTTGGGAATCAGCAGTAAAAAGCTTTAAGTCCCATTTAAAGAAAACGGCTGGTAATCATAAATTCAATTATGAGGAGTTTACTACACTACTCACTCGTATTGAAGCCGTATTAAATTCAAGACCCATATCACCCCTCTCGCAAGATCCCTCCGATTTCACAGCTCTTACACCAGGTCATTTCCTCAGAGGACCTCCTCTTCTCGCCATACCTGAGACAGAAGGAGACTCACTCAGTTCAATAAATCGATGGGAAAGAATCAAGATTCTCCATCAAGAATTCAGCCACAGATGGAAGGAAGACTATCTCAAAGATCTCCATAAGAGATATCGCTGGAAAACGGCCCAGAAGGAAGCCAAGGCAGGAGAATGCGTAATCATACAGGACGAATGCCTTCCTCCAACAGAATGGCGACTAGGCCGCATTGAAAAGGTTCATCGAGGATCAGATGGTCACATAAGAGTAGTCGATGTGCGAACACAAACCGGCATATTAACTCGACCAGTCACCAAACTGTGTTTTCTTCCAAACAGCGAAGAACACCTTCAAACTAAACCGCAAAATAACTCGCAAAATAAGTCGAAAAATAATAAATCAATTCCGCTAATTCGAAATTAACACGCGTTATAATCCGTACACAAACAAAAAATAAATTCAAACAAGCGCGTTGAAGACCAACTTATTATACATATACATATGTATAGATATGTAGCTACAACAACTACATTCTAATATTATAAACAAAATCAATTTAATTACAATTTTATATTCCCATAGAAATGGACGTAGAGGAGACCCAAACCGCCTCCAACACCGTAAGGTCCGAAATCGCTATACCCAAAGCGTCGGCTGCACCCGTTGCCGCTCCAAGGACCAGGGTTATGCGACCACCGCCTTCCGCCGAAACAGTCAGGGAGATGAGAGAAGAGCAGCTATTGGAGCCACAGGGGCCTCCATGTTGCAGCCTGTGCCATCGCCCACACGCCCTGAAACGATGCTCCATTTTTAAGAGCATGAAGCCCGCTCAACGAAAACAGGTTGCAAGAGCCCATGGGCATTGCATGACCTGCCTGGCAGATGACCACGCCACCATAGAGTGCTGGGCCGACGGCGCCTGTCAATATTGCCAGAGGCCCCATCACACTCTATTCCATCGTTTTTCGCGCCGAGCCAATCCGTCGGAAAGTAGCACCAACACACGTACCAGACCACGCAGTGATGCTATCCGGCGTCGACGAAGCAGCCAATCAACCACAACGCGTACACGGCCATCTCCGCCACGCCACGCTGATCGTCAGCACCAACGACGCTCAACAGGGTTGAGCGCTGTACTCAGTACACTACAACAGCTGCAACGGCTCCTAGCCGATTAATTCGCCTAGGGGGGCCGGGATGTTCACATGAGCTATGAGCGTTCTGCAGCATCCCACATCACACCACCACACATCACAACATATCACGTCACAACACCTCATCACACAACAGCTCACAGCATACCCCAATACACACACACGCATCAAACACTGATCACTACTACAAGTCTGCAACACAACAACCATACGATCATCAACGAGACGACTCGTAATGTTAGCCAATATTCACCACCCAAACCATCAAAAGGGATTGACCCGACCGGGATTGTCCTCTTACCGTTTCATCCGTGAAGAAAGAGAGTCGTCCGCGAATTTAAGTTTTATCAGCATTCTTTTTGCATTTTTTCACTTGTGCTACCGCAAAAATCACCGCAATCTCCGTTTTAATAAACCGCCAAGTGACGGGAGTGACGTAACACAGCAAGTTCGCCAACCGTGTACCACCGTGGGTTTCGCCAAAAACCCAAACAAAATATACATATATTTAATAAACCTAATAAACATTTTATAAAGTGTGTGGAAATCAGTGTGTTTTATTTCCCACCTCAGAATTATACTGCAACACGTAAGTATACTAGTGGCATACGTGAACAGAGATAATCTCGTTATATGTAAACATACTATTAGACGCAGTTGGAGAAGTGACGAACATTGCGGCCAAAGCCATAAAGGGCTCCAGTTGGATGTGTGGAGATAAAAAATACTGCGCAGTTGTTACGCTGAACGTGAAAAACGCTTTCAACTCTTCGTGGCCACATATACTGAGGGCATTAGATTCAAGAAACACCCCGGGGTATCTTCTGAGGACAATTAACAGCTATTTGTCTGACAGACTACTGCTGTACGATACTGATGCAGGTACAAAAACCTACGCGGTGAAGCGTGGGGTACCACAAGGCTCCGTACTAGGTCCACTACTTTGAAATGTGCTGTATGACGGGGTGCTACGATTACTGCTGCAAAAAGAAGCACAGATAATTGTCTATGCGTACGACGTTGCCGTAACGATCGTAGCTAAAGAACTCTTGCAGATACAGAACATATGCAATGAGATCGTGGCGAAAATTAAAGACTGGCTTACGAGTACCAAACTGCAGCTTGCAGGAGAAAAAGCCGAGACAGTGCCCATCACGAGCAGGAAAAAGCTAGAAACGGTGACTCTGAACATTGATGGATATAACGATGTAACGCAAAATTCACTGAGGTACCTTGGTGTTATGATCGACACGAGGTCCAATTTCCAGGCGCATATTGAAAAGGCCTGTGGTAAGACGACTAAAGTGACTGCGGTCCTGTCGAGAATCTGGGCAAACATTGGGGTCCCGAGTCAAAGTAGGAGAGCTCTCCTGGCTTAAGTTAGCCAATTAATGCTTATGTACGCAGCTCCGATATGGGGGACAGCCCTTCGTCAAAAAATCTGTGTCAATATGGCCAAATCTGTGGTCAGGTTATGCGCCCTGAGAGTTGCCTGTGCGTGTAGAACGGTGTCGCACGAGGCGAGTGCTATCATATCTGGTTAAGTAGAGTCTACTCTAAGGGCCGACGAGCGCAAAAATGAGAGGAAGACAAGTCTCGTGGAGTGGCAAAAGCATTGGGATGAGGCAGACAAAGGAAGATGGACACATAGACTTATTAGGAATGTATCGGCCTGGATTGACAGACAACATGGGGAGACAGATTTCTACTTAACGCAGTTTTTATCGGGCCATGGTTGTTTCAGGGAATACCTACACAAATTTGGCCATGATGACGAAACACACGTATGCAGTGGAGAGAGAGACCATAGAAAAGCTAACAGATGGAAGGATGACGCCCGACAACATAGTTAGTCACATCCTGCGATCACAGCTGGTGTGGGCTAAAATGACAGAGTGGAGTGCAAAAGCGCTCCGAGAACTCAGAATGAAGGAAAAGCAGCGCAGAAGCAGAATACCGCATGAATAACCCTGGAGGTAGGTCGTGAAGAGGTAGTTATCGTCCAGCTTGGTCCTGCGAAGTAATGCTTAACGGCGGTCCCGTATGTTCGAATACAAGCTATAGCAGCCGGAGTTAAGGGTTTAGTACGTAGGCATACTGTTTCGCAAGTCCAGCGTAGTGATTTAAAACTGTCTGGGCGTGGTCCCGAAAGAGGTGTACTCTAGCGAACAATATTAATCGTGCATGCTACCAGGAACACCCAGGCAGTATCTTCAGAAGATTCCCCCTCCGACAAAAAAAAAAAAAAAAACACGACACTGATATGATTTGATGTGAGAATAACTTTTCAAGCATTGCCAAGACCTACTCTTTCTACATTTCAAACTATTCAAATAGAGGTAAATGTGGACGTGGATGAAAGCAGCTTTCTGCATAAAAACGCTTTCGCATATTTTTGCAATATTTTAAACAACATAATTGTTTAATGCCTTTGCTCAGATTTGATGGTGGTATCACTGAAGAAGATTTCTTTTCCACTTTCGGAAAGCAATAAATTAATTGCCAAGTCGTAAAACCACCCCTTGAATTTAGAAGCTTTCTAACAAAAAATCGAAGATATTTTTACACAAAATTTTATTCTACTTGCCATAGAGTTGGGTTTTCGCAAATATTATTTGAAAAAATGGTAGACGTAGAACCGTACTACTGTTATGAAAATTGTAATTCCGACGTGATAAATCGCCCTCTGGTGGCGCCATCTACACGTCGACTGGTGCGTTAGAATCTGCTATCTTTATGGATTGTCCAGTTAGAATTTCATGACATTTCATTGATTGGAAGTGAAGTTATTATGTTTTAAGGGTCAGTATGTTTGTGTTAAATTTTGTATTAATTGGTAAAACTTTTATCGAAACATTTCAATTGATGAAATAAGTTTATGGCGATAATTTCCTATCCCATAGCAGAGTGCACGAGTGGTTTCAACGTTTTTAAAGTGGTCGTGAGGACATAGCCCACCATGTGGGCTAATCAAAATCCGTGATCACCGGAAATTCCATCGAAACTGTGCGTGAATTCATTAAAAATCAGCCGAAATCATCATTGAAAATAATGGAAATGGAATAGAACATCTCCAAAACATTGATTTATCGCATTTTGACTGAACATTTGGCTTACGAAAGGTGTGTGCACGGTTTGTTTCACACAACTTGACTGACAACCAAAAATTGCTCAGAATCCAATATTCGAAAGACATCTTATGACCGATTATTTGACCAAAAATCACATTTTAACCATTAACTACTTCACCTGATATGGCACCGTGCGACTTCTTCCTTTACGGAAAAATGCATTTGCCCATGAAAGGAAAGCGCTATGCAGACGTAGAGGCCATTCAAAGGGCTTACACCGGCATACTGGCGGCCATACCGGCCAACGAGCTAAAACACTTGTTCGACATGCTTTTGGATCGTGCAAAAAGCTGTATTACAGCAGAAGGAGACCTAAAAATATATATAATATATTATATATAATATATTTTGCCGGAAAAACCATTTGTTCTGTTTTTTTTTTGTGTTAAGTCCTGTTTAATATCTATATATGTGTGGCTGTCTGTCTGAAATATTTTATAATTGTTCAAAAGTTTGTCGTAAATGAAAATTTTTGTGATTAGGTTTGCACGCTTATTATTAATATTGTTTTTTAAGTGTTTTCGTTTATTAGGCTTAGGACCCTTTTCTCCGCCACTGTTCTTTTGATAGGATTTTTGAATTAGCATCTCGCTGAGGGTGATTAAGAACGTTTTGAATATTATTATTGTATTGTTAATACACTTCAATTGTACACCCAAAAA
Source organism: Bactrocera correcta (assembly GCA_027475135.1). Taxonomy (NCBI): domain Eukaryota; kingdom Metazoa; phylum Arthropoda; class Insecta; order Diptera; family Tephritidae; genus Bactrocera; species Bactrocera correcta. The sequence goes on from CM050322.1 coordinate 62,070,276, forward strand.
ATATCGGTAACGCGCCTATATGGCAACCTCATATATAATTAAATTTTACTTTAATACATTTTCCATTAATACTACAATTTCACAAGAAAAGTTACTATTTTTAAGTACTTTTATTTAAATCTGCCGAAAAAGCAACTATTTTGATCAGCTGATCTCAGGCTTGACGAACATATGATTCTTTTGTTACTTGTATGTTTTTACAATGCACTTTATTCAAAGTATTTTACAAGAATGATCATTTAGAGTGAAAAAATCATAGTCGTGTTTGTTTTGTACATTTTTTGATAGTATGCATGTTTGTGTGTTTTAACATAAGTTGCACTTCGCGCTTTCTTGCTGTTATAGAGCCGCATTGGAAGCGGACTTAATTTTAACACCCTTCCTCAACTTACATAAAAATTAATTTAAATTCATTAACCTAACAAAATGTAAGTGCTTTGCTTTCAGAAGGTTTTTTGTTAGTTTATCAGGTATAATATTTTCGGTTGAAATGTATTTTAATTCCATGTCCCCACTCTAGATAACTCCTCGGACGAAATGATTTCTGTTGTCAATGTGTTCTGACCTGTTATGGTAAACTGGATTCTTAGCGAGATTCTGTGCGCTGAGATTGTCGCTATACAATATTGTTGGTGTACAAGCCTTACTACAAGTTTCAAGTTTTTTGTTGCTGATAGATATTGCATTACAGCCTTCACCCCTGCGAGATGTTCGGTGTGGGGGTTGTATTTTCTTTGTGCTAATTTCACTATCGAATGGTAATAATTGGGTCTGGAAGTCAAAGCCAACATTAATTCGCCTATGGCAGACCAATAAACCGCTGCATCCACTCCTTTACAAGGTTTTTCGTAGCACGCTGCCTGATGTGCTGTATTCAATGGCGTCATTGTTACCCTGCAATGCTGCATGCTCTGGCGTTGTATGTGTCGCCTCTATAAGAACACTGATTTTTTGAAATGTCGCCTCTTTCGCCATCGCGCTGAATCCGCATCCCCAAGAACATTTGAAGTGGGTCTTTATTAACGCATTTAAACTTGGTTGAAATCATTGTTGTTACATTGTAAGTAAATCATCTACATAGATTAATAATAAACCAATACTACCTTCTATGTCCTGCTTATACAAGCACGGCTCATTCTGGCATTGAAAAAATAAAAAAAACAATTTCACACAGCACTGCGTACAGTTTGGAGTTCCACTTCTTTCCAGCTTGCTTTAACCCGTAAATCGCTTTGTTCAATCATAACACTTTTTGCCACTTTGTCTGTCTACATACAGTATGCAAAATCCATATTCGTACACCACGTATTTTATAACAATTTTACACATAAAAAAATATTGTCAATTAATTATAAAAAAAGTTATATGTCATGTTAAGTATACACGTATATACATATATTTCATTTTATTAAAAAAATTAATTTTTCTGAAAAAATTTCACATTTTTAAGCAAACTTAACATTTTCTATAAAGCAAAGTTCATATTCGTACACTATTTAAAGTACAAAATAAATTAATGTTACGTAAAAATTAATATTTGGTTGGATAACCTTTTTGTTTTAAAACAGAATGTAAGCGTCGTGACATCGATTTCACCAATTTTTTTGTAAGTTTTGGACATATTTTTCCCCATTCTTTTCGTAAAGCTTGTTTAAGGTCCTGAAGATTTCTAATGCTATAATTTTTTAATGAGCTTTTCAAGATAGATCACGAGTTCTCAATTGGGTTTATGTCATGGCTCTGAGGTGGCGTTTTTAGGTATTTTGGACAGTTATATAATATCCAAAGCCTTGTATCTAATGCCGTATGTTTGGAGTCATTATCCTGCTGGGAGATAAAGCGACTTCCCAAACCCAATTTTTCAGCGCTTTGGTGTAGATTTCGTTTTAGTATGTCTATGTACTTCTTAGCATTCATTATCCCATCAATAAAATGCAAGTTTCCTACTCCCGAAGCACTGAAACATCCCCAAACCATCACAGATGATACGCCGTGTTTAAATTTGGGTATAAGGTTTTGTTTACACAAGCTAGTATTTGCCTCCCTCCATATTTTTACTCTTCCATCGGACATCTTCAAGTTGAATTTTGATTCATCACAGAAAATCACCCTTTTCCAGAAACGATACTCCTTATTTTTATATGTTTTTGCAAAAATTATACGCTTTCTTCGATTGATTGCATTGATAAATGGTTTTCTTCGTGCGACTCTGCTCCAAAACCAGATTTTTTTATATAATTTCGTACAGTTTGTGCTGTCAAACTTATACCAAAGTTTGAATTCAAAAGAGCAGAAAGCTTCACCGCACTAATAGTCACATCTTTTCTTATTTCTCGTAGAATAAAAGATTTTTGGCGTCTATTTAAAATGCATCTGTTTTGATTTCTGAATTTTTTTATTAATTCTTATACTTTCTTTATACATTTTAATAATGGATTGAATAGTGGAGCAGCTCCGTTTCGTAACTTTTCCGATTTCTCGAAGAGATTTGCCACCTTTATTTAAATTTATAACTAAATTTCTCATTTCATTTGTTAATTCACTTGATTTCCGTCCCATTTTTTTAACTTTCCACTTTTTTCATACAAAATAAAGCACACTTCAAGAAATAGAGCAAACACAAGCAACTTCTCATCTGGAATTCGCAAATTACGAATTTTGCTTCGAAATTTCGTAATGATTGCCATAAATTAGCAATTACGTTTTAAATATGAAAAAAATTTAGGCAATCAGAGATGTACTTCTAACGTATAATATATTAACACAAAATTGAGTGAATCTTTCAATTAAATGTAGAAGGAGTGGTGATAATATAGAAAAACCAGTGGTGTACGAATATGGATTTTGCACACTGTACATATCAGGCTGCTTCATGTAGATCACGTCTTTTAACTCGCTGCTAAGATAAGCCGTACCATCGTCCATCTAATGCAAGTGAAACTTCAGCTCGACAGAGAACGCGAGTACCACCAAGGGTAGCATTTCATATCGACACACAACACTTCTGCACGCACCTCTTGGCTACCAAACGTGCCTTGTAACGCTCAACTGCGCCAGTTTTATCCCTTTAAACTGAGTAAACCCATTTACACCCAATTACTTGTTCTTCCTGTGGTAAGTCTGCCACAATTCACGTGCCATTTGCCATCAAGGCTTTCTGGTAATACATCAAAGGCGATTTGATTATCTGTCTGGGATTCGTTCAAATCTTCCTAGAGCAAAAAATTACGTTTTTCTACAATTTGATGCTTTTCTTGATCGTAGAGTTTGTAAGCTTTCGACACCAAGGAGTTCCCAGGGAATCTGTTCTCTTTATTTTTCGCATGGAATTTGTTTTTTCGCGTTTTGTCTAAGTCAGCAGCCACAGACCCAAATATACGCATATTTCTTACATTCGGTTTTCTACCACGCCAAGCTTCATATGGTGTTATGCTAATCAACGCTGCAGTTCGCTACTGCACCGCCTCTACCCATAGAAACTCTGCCATATTTGAGTGTACAAGTGAACTTCTTGCCGTCTCAACAAAAGTGCGGTTCATTTGTCTTGCGGCGCCGTTCTGTTGGGGGCTGTAGGGTTCCGTCAGCTGGCGCCTTATACCTTGTTGTTTTAGGAAGTCATCGAAATGTTTGTTGGTGTATTCTCGGCTGTTGTCGCTCTAGCATTCGACGATTTTCTTGAAAGTTACGAAATTTTCAAACACCTCAACTTTTGACTTTATAAAAAAGGTGAAAATACGCCGAGCCTTGTCATCGATGAAAGTTAAAAAATATGATGAGCCACCAAGAGAACGCTTTTCAAATGGACCGCATACGTCGGTATGCTCTAGCTCTAACAATTGTTTTGCTCGATTTTCAAACGCCGCTGGTGAGTGGTGGAGTGTTGATTTTACTTTTCATACACATTTTATACTACGTACTGTCTGGGAACTTCACATTTTCTACGAAAAACACCATTTTATTTGTTTTAAGCTTCATCAGACTGCCATAATTTAAGTGGATATTTCTATTATGTCAAACTTCTGCACAGCACTGTGCTGCACAAAAACACGCGTTGTGACCTCGTTGATCACATTTGTAACATTTGATATGACCCTCCTCTTTTCGCTTTTTCTCCATCGGCTTTGTGGTTGCTTTAAACGCATGTTGCTCACTGTAATGTTCCGATTGAGATGTACTGCTTCTGCGATCTCCTTCCTCTAATAACTTTATTTTTAATATCTCAAGAAAAGGCAGGCTATCGCGTGTTTCCATGACTATCACGATATTTCCATAGCTTTTGGGCAAGCTTGAAAGTAATTTTATTACTGTCAGTTCTTCACTGAGCTTAATGTCAACCTCCGAAAGCTAGTTAACTGTTGTTCAAAATTTATTTATATAGCTGGATATAGCGTCGCCTTCTATCATCCTCAAACCAAGCATCAGCTTATAAAGTCACAATTTTTTTTACTGGTCCAGTGGGTTGATGTCCCTCCTTAAGCTTTTTCCAGGCACCGGTAGAAGTTCTGTTTCTGCCTCTTGATTAGGAATTGCGTATATCTCTGGCCATTCGTTGAAATAGTCCGTCATTAATAATATACATTTGTTTCCTAATTTACTTGTAGGAAGTGAACCAGCTACATTCATGGCAGTTCGCTCAAATGGCGTACTCGAAGTATACTGCTTCATCTGGTCCCGACTTTTAGACCTCAGTCCTTTGACTGCATTTGGATTTGACACAATTGAGGATCCACTCTTTAACTGATTGACAATAACCATCCCTTTATAATTATTGTTTTAATATCTCCAAAACTTTAATGTTCCCACTTCGGGAATTCTTACTTTCGGAACAACCATCAGATTTGCGAAAAAACAATTTTAGTTCATACCGAGAAGTACCTGTATCCAAAACATATATAGATACAAGGACCGGGGCTTCTTCAGACTCGGTTTTTAGTAGTGGATAACTGTATTTCTTTGCTACATACTTTAGCCTTCTTTCTTTTTACTTATTGGCGTGGACAGCGCTACGCGGTTATAGCCAAGTTTCCAACAGAGCGCCAGTCGTTCTTCCAGCGTAGTCGCTGTCTTTTCATTCGCTGAACCATGTCAATGTCGTCGTATATCTCATACAGCTCATCGTTAAATCAAATGCGATATACGCCGTGGCCAACGCGCAAAGGACCATAAATCTTCCGCAAAGCCTTTCTCTCGAAAACTCGTAACGACGACTCATCACATGTTGTCACCGTCCATGTCTTTGTATCATAAAACAGGACGAAAATAATGAGTAACTTATAACCAATGAAATCAATATCTTCGGTGTACGCAGCAGCTGTACAATCTCATAAGAGATTATTTAGTTCTGCACATCGAATTATTTTCTTCAGAAGTAGGTTGAAGAAGTCACACGCCTTGTCTGAAACCTCGTTTGGTATCGAACGGCTCGGAGAGGTCCTTCTCGATCTTGCCTGAGCTTTTGGTTCTCTTTTCAAGGGTCTTTTCCAAGATTTTGCGCGTGTTGAATATCTGATCCTGCTTTTCCAGGACTAAAGCTCACTGATAAGGTCCAATCAGTTTGTTGACGGTGGGCTTTAATCTTTTACACAGTACGCTCGATATACCCTTATATGTGATGTTGAGGATGCCTATCTCACGATAGTTGGCGCTGATTGTGTGTTCTCAGTTTTTGTGGATTGGGCTGACCATATTCTACAAAGAAGCTTATGCATGCTCCTTAATAGTTCTTCGCCGCTGTGTTAGAATAGATCGGGCGGTAATCCATCGGCCCCCGCCGTTATTCAAACGGGTAACTGCTATTCGAGCTTCTTCTTTGTCGGGCAGTGGAAGGTCTGATAAATCGTCGTCGATTGGGGAATCGGGTTCGACATCTTCTGGTGATATGCTTTCACTGCAATTCAGTAGTCTAGAGTAGTGTTCCCTCAATATTTCTAGTATGCTCTGGGCATCGATTACTAGATCACCTCTGCGAGTTCAACAAAAGTATGCTCCGGTCTTGAAACATTTTGTAACCCGCCGCATGTTTTCGTTGAATTCTCGAGTCTTACTCCTGTCGGCCAGCTCATTTTTCAGTTTACAAATGCCTCTCGCTTTCCTTCTTCAATTTTCGTTATCTGCCTCATCCCACACGTGTTGTGGTCGATTGTGACGTTGCGATGTAGGCAATCTGCTTTCTCTTTACTGCGGCACAGCACCTCTTCGTACCAGCTATTCTTTTGCATTTTCCGAAAATGGTATCATTTGCAGCTGTGCGTAATGTGCTTGAATTTTCGTCCCACAGCCACAGTTTCCTTATACCGAGTTGCTGAGGAGTGCTCTCAAATAGCAGGAGTGCAAGTCTAGCAGAAAATAGACGTCGAGCTTTTCTTGTGTTTGTTGGCGTGCGTTTTTTGATGCACAGAGGCGGGAACGTGTCTTGGTTGCAAAAAGATAACGGTCCAAGTCGATGTTAGGATCTCAGAGCTTACACGCGTCTAAAACAGTGGAAACCTGTCTTCCTTCTATCACAACATGATCCATTTGATTGGCTGCTTGATCCGGGGACAACCAGCTAGCTTGGTGAATTTTTTTTATCCTGGAACCTCGTACTACAGATACCCATATTTCGAGCCCCGGCGAAGTCGAGCAACTTAAATCCATTTGGGGATGTTTCATCGTGGAGGCTGAATTGACCGACCGTAGTGCCAAAGATACCTTCTTTGCCCACCCTGGCGTTAAGGTCTCCAAGCACGATTTTGACATCGTGGCGGGGCATCTCTCATAAGTGCGTTCCAAGCACTCATAAAAGGCATCTTTGATCACATCGTCCTTCTCTTCGGGGCGCGGGCGCATATGGGCGATATGGTGAAGAACGGAACTTTGATGCGGATTTTGGCTGGACGGCAGTGATGCACTTTCACAATTAAGGGACCGGACATTCCAGGTGCATGCCATTAAATCGTAATCCTTAATGAGGTTGCCATGGACGTCATCAGAAAGGGGCTCTTTCGCCCGATTCTGCTGTTTACTTTTCATAGGAGCACAAAGTGATGCAATTTCCGGTTATAGAACATAAGAAACTGTTTCCGCAAACGTTAATTTAGGACATGCTAATCTTGGTGAACTTCACGGACTTGTGTACATAAGCTAAGTGAACTATTCTCTTAATATCTGAAAACTCGTGCAGAGACTGAGTAGCTTTCTGGCGGCGATTTTTCACTTCGATTTGGAAGATCTGTTTCCTGTGTTCACTACCGAGGACCGAGTTTTTTACATGGCAAAGACTGTTGACATAAATGTTTGGTTTGGGCTTGTGGAAACGATCTCTCAATTGTTCCTTTTCAGTTTTAATTTTATCCCACTCTTCCAAAATTCGTTTGGATGCCGGAGACCATTTGAGGCCACCTGAGATATACATATGTGCATTCTGTTCTTTCAATTGTGAGGCCACCTGTGCTGATATATCCAAACGCGTCTCTAACTGTGCTATCGTTTGTGATGACACTTCTGCTAATCAAAATATTTGCGATACACATGTATCCTGCTTTTCCCTGTTGAATATTGAGTGTTTCCGTTTTCTTCCATTTTCGTTGTTTCTTCTCCTAATCCCAATAGAAAGACATATTGCTAAACATCAATGTTTTGTGTTTTTATGTCATCTCGAAAACATGATGGTAATTCTGGCCTTACTTCATTTGTTGGTCATCCAACTGGTAACCATTTGCTGACATGCTACGTAGCTCCAGCTTCTTTCTCAGTTTAGGGATCTTCAGCTCGTTAATCTATCTCTTTGGGAATTTATTTGGTAATTCCACTTCTCACAGTAAATGTAACAGATAAATTGTCTACCTTTTAACCCGTTTTTGGGTTCGATTACTGTATTGTTAAATAAAAGTTCCATTTGATTGACCTTGCCATCCGTACGCTTGGGTAGCAGCCTGACGAAAGGGGTATAAGATGTATGCGATTCGCTGGGATGCTAAGTATACATTTGGCGTCAGTGCGTGTCTAAAGAAAGTCTCTTGACCTTCTTAAGAAGCGACTTTACTTCAAGCAGACGCCCAGATTGTTTCTGGAAAAACTGCTTGGTAAGTTCACCATGTCTTTAGACGGGAAGCATGCTTTGTGTACTCCTTCGTCCAGTTCGTGTACGTGGTCGCTGTGGACTTAGGAGAGTGTTAAGTTCCGTCTGGTTGTCGAGGAAAAGTAGAAATGTGGAAGGAAAACAGTAGCAATAATGATGTTCCAACGCTTTGAGGATCGCTCGCTCACAGGGTGGTTTTTGAGTTAGGTCATGAGCTATCTGGGCTTTATGGATGTGCCGTACCTTCTACATTTTACGCAAGTCATGTTGGTGTTCGGCTAGACCCAGGGGTTGAATGGAACGTCGGAGTAACAAAGCGTCAAGTATTTTAACTACTGGCGCATGGAGAGTTATTTTTTTTTTTTCATTACATCTTTATCTATTGGATCTGCTTTTTGTTTTAAAAACCTAACCATAAGTAATAAAATCTTAAATCTATCTGGACAAGCATGTGATTGAGCTGTTTTGGTAATACGTTGGTATTTAGTACGTAGGCATATCTTTTCGTTTTAGACGTGTTTAATCGGTACAATGTACTAAAGCATTAGCCAATGGGTTAGGATGATCTCGAAATTTAGACACATATTTCATTACAGTTATTTAACGATTTACTACAGTGGCCATATAAAGGAGCGCAAGTTTGGTGTGTGATTTGTGGTGGGACTCCTGTGACTTTAACGCTAGGGTGGGCAAAGAAGGTATCTTTGGTACGACGGTCGGTAAATTCAGCCTTCACGAGGAAACATCCCCAAACGGGTTGAGGCTGATCGACTTCGTCGGGGCCCGAAATATGGTTATCTGTGGTACTATATTTCAGCACAAGAAAATACATCAAGCTACCTGACTGTCTCCGGATCAAAAAGCCACCAACCAGATAGATCATGTTGTGATAGACGGAAGACACGTCTCCAGTGTTCTAGACGTGCGTACGCTCCGAGGTCTTAACATCGACTCGGACCACTATCTTGTTGCAGCCAAGATTCGCACCCGCCTCTGTGCAGCAAAAAACGCATGTCAACAAACACAAGGAAGGTTCGACGTCGAGAAGCTGCAATCACAACAGACAGCCGCACGATTTTCTACCCGGCTTGCACTCCTGCTCTCTGAGAGCACTCGTCAACAACTCGGTATAAGGGAACTGTGGGACGGCATTTCAAACTCCTTACGTACAGCTGCAACCGAAACCATTGGTTTTCGGAAAGTGCAAAATAACAGCTGGTATGACTAGGATTGCCGTGTTGCAGCGGAGAGAAAACAGGCTGCCTACCTCGCAACGTTGCGATCGACCACGACACGTGCGGGATGGGATAGATACCGAGAGTTGAAGAGGGAAGCGAGACGCATTTGCAGAAAGAGGCCGAAATGTGTTAGTACGAAGAGCCTGATAAGCTGGCCGACAGGGGTAATGCTCGAAAATTCTACGAAAAAATACGGCGGCTTACAGATTGTTTAAATGAGTTAAGCATCCACCCGCTTTACCCGGTCAAACAGGCGCATCCTAATACAACAGCGCAATTCACCACAACTAATGACACCACTCAACACAACTTACCACACTTCTACATTATTCAACCCACTTAACCAAAAGGATGGACAAAAGGGAAAGCGGACACAATTCGTTGACACACAGCGCCGCGTTGACACCTTTCGCCACCACATACATTTCGGTACGCATCTTATCAACAGCATTTCAACTTTCGGTTTGCGACACCCATCCCACGCACAGCATTCAAATGTAATAAAAACGTTCGACTTCGTCAACACCCATCTCCGCCGCGCTACAGCTGTACATTTCGATCGCCGTATACCCTGCGTGCAACGCTTAGATTTTAATTCCAAAGCAGCCGGATACTGTCTCGCTAATGTTCCGGATTCGACCACGATCCGAAGCAACTCGATCGCTAGCACCGGTATCCTATTTATTAACTTGTTAAAATACAAAATTAATGCTTTAAACAAAATTGTTAAATAAAAACATAAAATACAGATATATTCATTTCAATCACAGAAGTGGTGTGTGTTCCCCAATAAATTGGGTATATATTTAAACATGGTCCTTCGAGCCTTAACCCATTTAGATCTACCGTCTCATATACGATACACCAAATGTAATAAATTATTTTGAAGAACCGTTGATGAGAAATTGTTTACATCTTGTGTTGGTGTCACGTGCACGGTCTAAACAATATTACAAAAATAACTTTAGTGTAATAGTTGGCATCATCAAGTGTGTACCTTTGCGAGTGTAATGTGAGAATAACGATTTCAACTTGTCATCAAAAGGGTAAGAATTTACTATTTTATCATAACTATCACGTTTTTTGATATATTTATAGTAAAAACGAAAGTTAGAGAGTAAAAATGTAGAATCGTTTTTGTAGTTTCGTTTATTTTAGTATATTTTTTTTTTTCTCGTAAAAAGTAGTGTATCGTATTTGATGCAGTAGGCTTATACACATTGCCTTTTTCCTTTCAGGTCTGTGTCACTGAATGAAATTGTTATGCTTTTGGAGTATGACGAAATTGAGAATTCTGGAACATGCAATGATATTTATTTACTTCCACCTGTAAATGCAAATGAAGACTTGACGGATGAAGATTCTGGGGATGAGGACAACGTCCAAATCAACAACCTACCGCGCAGTTTGTTGAAAAAACATGCAGAGCTGCAAGAAGTAAATACAGAAACATTGGAAGATGCTTCTGAAAGTCACTCTTGCGCAAACGAGGAAGAAGCAGAAGTTTAGTAGCCGTTACGTAAAATAGCTAAAAAGTATAACTGGCAAAAAAAAAAAAATTAAACTGCAGTTACCCCAACATGGAAGCCCATAATATATGTGCGCCAAGATAGATCGCCAATTGATTGGTTTTCGTAATTTTTTTCGGAAGAAGTGTATCAATTACTTACTACTGAGACTAACAATTTCTTAGGAAGAAAGAATCTTCCTGCTGATATCAAAATAGAGGAAATGAAGTGTGCTATCGGAATTATGTTGGTCAGTGGCTACTGTCAAGTGAATAGAAGACGCATGTACTGGGAAAATTCACCTGATACGAAAAATGATCTTATTGTCAGTGCATTATCTCGTGACAGATTTTCAGTCGTATTTTCAAATATGCACTGTGCTGATAATTTACAGTTAAATAAATCTGACAAATTTGCTAAAGTATATCCACTTATGAAAAAATGATCCGAAGAATTTTTGAGACATTGTTCGCACAAAGAAAATCATAGTGTTGATGAGGCTATGGTGCCATACTTTGGACGACATGGATGCAAGCAATTTATACGTGGGAAACCGATAAGGTATGGTTTCAAACTTTGGGTGGGCGCGACATCAAGTGGATATATAATGTGATTTGAGCCATATCAAGGTGCAACCACTAATTTGAACTCTCAGTACGCGGAATTGGGTCTTGAAATTACCATTTGTTTATAGATAATTTTTTTACTGGACTGCCATTGATTGCAGAACTAACAAAGAAAAACATACGAGTAACCGGGACTATAAGAGAAAATAGGACCAGTAATTGCCCTTTATTAGGAAATAAAGAGCTGAAAAAGAAGGATAGGGGATTTTTCGACTGTCGTGTATGCGATGATATTATAATTTGTAAATGGCATGATAATAGCACGGTGACAGTTTCCTCAAATGCGGTTGGTATAACCCCGTTGCACAAAACAGATCGGTATTCTCAAAAAAAGAAAAGGAAAATAACCGTTTCTCAGCCACATTTGATACACCAGTACAATCAGAACATGGGAGTTGTAGATCTGTCAGATCAAAACATATCATCACTCAGAACAAGTATTCGTGGTAAGAAGTGGTATATGCCCCTCATCTTGCAGTGTATTGTTATGTCACTCCAAAACGCCTGGCTTCTACTCAGATACAATGGCGGTGGCATGGATATGTTAACATTCAGACGCCGTGTAGCAATTGCACTTATAGAGTCTAATAAGTTGAGAAGTAAACCAGGGCCGAGTAGACCATCATCACTTACTATTGATGCCAGGTTTGATAATAAAGGTCACTATGCAATCAATCAGCCAAAAAATAAAAGGACTAGGTGTGGGTTATGTCATCGATTGTGTCCTGCAAGATGCATCAAGTGCGTAGTTGGTTTACATGTCAACTGTTTTCTAGCTTATCATACTAAAAAATAACATATAACATAACATATAACTATATTTTAACAATAAATAACTTCTTTGCTAACTTTGGTATTATTGCATATACATGAGCCTACTGTATCACATACGATACGGCCTTTTCTACCTAACCTGTAGAAATGTAATTTTTTTAAACATTTTGTTTACGTTCTGTGATACCCTAGGACTAATAAAAATAGACAGAAAACACTTTAATTAAAAAAAAAACAGTTTCAGGTCTAAATGGGTTAACGAAAGGCACCTATAACAGACAAATTAAAAACAATAATAATTAACTTAATAAATTTGGTGGTAATCGAAGTGCGAAAGTGAAATATATACGTAAGGTGCCGTGGAGAAAACTAATACGATACAAACCAATACCAGTGATTCAAACAGAACAAAATAAATTTAAAAGAAAATAAAATAAACAAAAAAGGAACAGAAGGAAGTGGAGTGCAGTAGTCTTATAATATATAAAAGGAGAACTGACAAGTACAAAAACAAATTACAAGTAAAACTAAAATATAAATAACAGCTCCAACAAAAAACAAAAAAAAAAATGAAACTATAAGAGAGAATATTAGGCGCGAAACCTAAACACGAAACATAAATCGAGCGCGAAATCTAAAAATACAATAAAACAATAAAATTCAACAAAAATCCACAAAAACGGATCAAACGGGCGCGAACAATTAAAACAAATAAACAAAAAAAGTACGAGAAGGTAGCTGGAGCACAGGAGGAGAAACGAAGAAGCCAGCCAGTTGGAAGACTAGAAGAAGAGGAAAATAGGGATTGGCGATAAAACTCATTTATGTATACAATTACACATATGTATTATACCACCCAAAAAACCCTTGCGGGAAGATAAAGTGAATTGTATCGTCTCCATTTATTATTGTTGCATATTATGCACGTTTGTATGAGTGCCAAAAGTTAAAGTTTTATATATGTAATCATATTAGGAAACTTGTAATAAAAAATCCGCTTGGTTAATATAAAATATAAATTAGACACATAACATAAAAAAAAAACAATTAAAGGAAAAAAATATTATTCTATTCATATTCTATTCATGCACCTACTTACATACAAAAGGGCCTATGTAATTTTTTAACAAAGCCGAATACTTTTTTTCCATTCCCTTTTCTCTCTACCTCGCCTGTGCGAAGAAATATAAGTACAAGTATACTCAAGCATAAGGTATACAATCTGCCAAGTAATTACCAAACAAAAACAAAATAATTTTATTTACGAAACAGCATATGATTGCATACCCTACACTGGGGGTATGACATATCAAATTATTAAATCTTATTTAATTTTCAAAGACAAAAGTTCTCATAATTTCCGTAAATAACTAAACGGAACGGTAATTAAATTCACAAAATACGTTAATTGGTGCAAATACAAACAAAAAAAAAATCAGTTTTACAAAATATAAATAAGTTTATGAACAATATATACACATAAATCATTGGTACATCTACAATTGCACTTACATTCCTATACATGACATAATTATACTCAAAGCCCACATTGGCAAACATCCGGCAATACCCCTTGTTCTTTGGCAAACAAAAACAAGCAGGATTGCGTACAAAAGCGAATTGATCTCTCTAACGAGCTCTTAATTGCTTAAGAAAATAAATCAGAAATACATACTAACAATTTGTGCATACTTAGGCACAAAGCGAATTGATCTCTTTAACGAGCTTTCAATTGCTTAAGAACAAAAACTTAATCATAAAATCACACAAACAATTCGTGCATACTTATGTAAATAGCGCGCATTAATCTCTTTAACGAGCTCTCAATTGCACAAAACATAAGCACATACAAGTCCAAGTATTAGGGTGTACCTAAATACAAATCATTCGGACATCAAATATTTTAATTAATAAAATGCGCGGTTTTAAACAACAAATTGCTATTAAAATATATTTTCGAACTAAAATATAAATAAATAATATTATTTTGCAAAATGGTTAACAACAACAATAATCAAAATACACCTGCAGGAGCTACACGCCCAAAACAGGTTGCTAACTTTATTTCAGAAAGTGACAGTTTAACAAGATACTGCACTAGATTTGCCTCTTCACCGATTCACGAAAACTCGGAATCGTTATTAGAAATAAAAAGCCAAAATCTTAAAAATTTTTGGAATCGCCTCCAAGCGGCTCATGACGCCATAGTAGATTCTGACAATTCAGATCCACCACAAAATTTTAAATCATCGGCTTTCGATATTTATGAAAACTGGTTAGACCTATGTGAGGAAACAAAAGCTATGATCTCCGATCAACTAAAGCTCATTAAAGCAATTGCACCTACTCCCCACAGTAGAGTAGAGCTGCCACAAATAGACAGTCAAGAGGCAAGTTCAGGCATCAACATCGATGTGCCCGCATGTGACACAGAAACATTTTATGGAGGTTATGAAGAATGGCCGTCCTTCCGGGACAACGTTACAGCCGTTTACATCAACCATCCACAACTATCAAAAGCACAAAAATTGTACCACCTCCAATACAAGACAAAAGGTCAAGCAGGCGTCATAGTAAAACAGTTCGCTCTTAATGACGATAATTTCAATTTGGCTTGGGAAGCTCTAAGAGCTAGATACGAAAACGAAAGAATACTGGTCGATAAACAAGTAACGACACTAATTACTTGCCAAAAATTAAGAAAGGAACTAGTGTAAAATTCATCAAACTAGAATCCACTGTTTCTAATTGTTTGTCGGTTCTATCGACACTGAATATCCCCACAGACAGCTGGGACCCTATTCTGGTAAACATATGCACCGCTGCATTACCAGAAAAGTCGTTACTTCTATGGGAGCAATCGCTCTCATCACAGAAAAAGCGCCCAACGTGGCAACAAATGAAAGATTTTCTCACCACCCAATATGAAATTGCGGAAAGGTTAGAAGAAAAAATAATCAAAAATAAAAACATTAAACAAGACCAAAATAGAAGCTTCAATAGACCCCAAGCTAGCAGCAACAACAATATAAACAGAAGCACTTACAAAACGCAATCGTTCACATCCGAATAAAGAAAACATACGTCATGCGAACTATGCACAAAAGGGCACCAGCTTAAAACTTGCGAGAAGTTTAAAAATTTGAATGTCAAAAAGACTCTGCACAAACTGCTTGTTCTACTCACACAGTCTTAATAATTGCACAAGCAAATTTAACTGCTTATATTGTCACAAAAGACACAATTCAATGCTTCATTACAGCATATATCCCATCTCACCCTATAAAAGCGCTTATAAATCAAGAACCACGGGTTTAATTGCAAAAGCAAATCCCGAAAACCAAAATTCTAAAAGTAGCCAAGAACATCATGTTGCTCAAAAGCGCAAAAAGTTCAAACGCTGCACAGCGAAGCACAAGGTGGACTAGTTACAGAACCAGCTACCACCATACCAACTCAAGTTGACATAATGGCCGGTACGTCGTACGGCAACCACTAGAGCCACAATTTTCTAATACCCCACATAAAGGTAGAAAAATCAAGGTCAGATTCCCTCTTACAACCTCGTATAAAAACACAAATATATGTTCGTAACTTTCCGATCCCGCAGGATGGCTTTCCCCAATAATGATACAAAATTCCTCCCTAAAAAATCTCAAGCTCTATGTAGCGCGGTACTAAACGTCAAATAAGTGTATAGGCACTTAAACATTAAATATAATAAAAGTGTCTCACAAAGTAAAAAACAAAAAACACAACACAAAAGAAAAAATCGACACTTTTCATACAATATTACCCCACAGAGGCTTAAATGTTCAAATAAATTAAATTTCAAAATCAAGTTAATGGATCACCATACTCCCAATGCGATACAGTTACGCACCTACACTTAAGATGGTAAAGGTCGCTCTTATCGCATCTATCCATGCGCTCCTCATATGGGTGGTATACAAAGCATTAACCTAATTTAGATGAATTTTTTACTCTATCATGCTTTCGAATTTTAAAAAGAAGCTGATGCAAGCTCCTTATCAGTTCTTCGCCGCCGTGTTTGAATAGCTCGGCCGGCAATCCATCGATCCCCGCCGCTTTGTTGTTCTTCAGGCGGGTAATTGCTATTCGAACTTCTTCATGGTCGGGCAATGGAACGTCTACTCCATCGTCATCGATTGGGGAATCGGGTTCGCCTTCTCCTGGCGTTGTACTTTCACTGCCATTCAGCAGACTGGAGAAGTGTTCCCTCCATAATTTTAGTATGATTTGAGCATCGATCACTAGATCATCTTCTGTTAGCCGCCGCATCAATTCGTAGAATTTTCGAGCATTACCCCTGTCGGCCAGCTTGTCAAGGTCTTCATACTCATGCATTTCGGCCTATTTCTTTTTCTGTCTGCAAATGCGCCTCGCTTCCATCTTCAACTCTCGGTATCTATCCTATCCCGCACATGTCGTGGTCGATGAAAGCGTTGCTAGGTAGGCCGTCTATTTTCTCTTCGCTGTGATACGGCACTCCTTGTCGTACCAGCTTTAGACGTGGAGGCTGAATTTACCGACCGTATTGCCGAAGGTACCTTCTTTGCGCACTCTGGCGTTAAAGTCGCCAAGCACGATTTTGTGGCGGAAATCGCTCTCATATGTGCGCTCCAAGCCCTCATAGAAGGCATCTTTGGACCTTGGACGGCGGTGATGTCAGCCGGACATTCCATGAGCATGCCCTTATCTGATAGTCCTTATTTCGTTTGCCATGGTCGTCATCAAAAAGGGGAATAAATGCGGATCAATTTCGGAAACGTGGAACCAGTTTTTGAGGGAATTATTTTTTTTCCTGCTTGACAGTTTACACTCGAGCACTAATACTAGCTAGTGCTGTTTTTAGTTCGACTATTTTATTTTTGATAGATTTAGTAAAATTTTCTCGTAGTATATTGCTAACATTTTATTTTCTTATTTTCACTTGCTCACCAAGCAAACAACATAAATTATCTTTTTTTTCAATGTACTCATCTAAAGAGAGAGAGTCCGGAGACAGTGGAGTCTCGGCTTTCCTCGAAGCATAAGCGTACCTCTAAATTTATTTATTCTACATAGTTACTTTTTTCCAGCTATTGACACCTTTTGTTAGCAGCCGGTTAATTCTTACCTCAATGAATTTACGAGGGGTCTGTTTCATTTCGATAGGCCCTTACCAAAAGATTCGCTTCAATAATCTCAAAGAGAATTGTTGTGTGGCTCTGATTTTTATGTTTGCCACTCGATATGAGCAAAAATATATTTTATTTATCGCAAATAATTCAATTGCCGATAAGTCCTTTTCTTTAATACGTAGTATCGATATTAGATCAGATTCGAGCATGAAACCAATAAAACCAGAATTTGTGACACCAAAATCATATTTTTGTGTCTCCTTGTGTCGTACCATGTAGTGTTGATTTTAAGCTTCATTTAACAAAAAAAAAATAATTGGTGAAGTTGAAAAAGAGTTACAGCTGTTCAAAAATTAGTGAAAATAATGAAGTCATTTGCTATATTTTCAAATTTTTGTATAAAAAAAGGAAGAATGCCACGCAGGCCACCAATGCAGTTTGTGAAATTGACGGAGACGATGCTGTACTCGTATAAGTTTGTATAGCACAACAATGGTTCGCCCTGCTTTCTTTTTGAAAATTTCGAAATGGATGGAATAATGTCTTTAACGGAAAAATGGCAAAAAGTGGTCGACTGAAATGATGCATATTTGTTGATTTATTTATTTTTATAAAAAATTTACAAAAGAAAATAAGTTGAAGTTCGAATAGACAGACGAAAAGACTTTTTCGACTACCCAATATTTCGGTAACTTTTTGCATAGCCACTCACCCATGCTACTTCTAGTTTCCACAATCCTTTACCCGAAATCTTGCACAGCAGTATTTTCGTGGCTCGTCTTTCAACATCTTCAAAGCAATATATCGATTTTAACGTCCTGTTGACAATGTCATTTTTCAATTCAAATCGTCATGCTCTTCATGTTCCATCTTATGCTCTGACATTGGTGATTCCGAACCTATAAACTGGGATGGATCTGTATTGACATATTTACAGTCGACCGTATTCTTATTAAGCGATATATGATTCTTCATTATTTTCAATTTTCAGCCCAAAATTGACAGTTTGTTGAATTAAAACACAAAAACACAATATACAAGGTGGCGCAAAAATAACCTTCCGATGTTTTTTGGCTGTTATTTTTTTTTTTAATTAAAAACTTTGATTCTGATTGCGGATTATTTTTATTTGGTCTTTTAAATTTTTTTACATCAAGTGGAGAATATGGTATCATGTAAATGGCCGCCGCCACAGTTGATTGTCATTTGAGCCCTTTTTATGACATTTTCCACTGCTTAGACCAATATAAAGAAACAAAAGCCACAGTTGATTGTCATTTTAGCCCTTTTTATGGCATTTTCCATCACTTTGGTCAAAATTTCCGGCGATAAGTCCTCACATGCTTGACGGATATTGTCTTTAAGAGCTGCAACAGTCTAAGACTTGTTAACATAAGCCCGCGACTTCAAAAAGCCCCACAAAAGAAGTCTGGAGTGGTCAAATCAGGCGATCTTGCTGACCAGTTCGAATCGCCAAAACGAGAGATTAGGTGCCCGGGAAATGCGGATCGGTTGTGGCACGTGCAGTATGTGCCATTGCACCGTCCTGTAGCGCTCACCACTCACAGTAACCGTTTGGCCCGTGGCGTCTTCAAAGGAAAAAGGTCGAATTACTCTCCCAGCGAAAACAGCACACCATACAGTGACTTTGAGCGGGCGTGATGGCTCTTCGTGGGTTACACGAAGCTAAGAATGAAACGGGACTCATCACTCATGATTATTTTTGATGAAAAATCATCTTCCTCGTGGTGGTGATTAAGGATGGCTTGAGTGTATGTTAGACGTGATTGGCGGTCAACAGCTAACAGCTGATGCACCGTCTGGACTTTGTACGCAAACATCTTCAAATTATGTACCAAAATTCGCTGTAAACACCGTCGACTGATACCCATTTGCGTGGCTCGTCGTCTGGCCGATGTCGACGGCGCTTTCATGACATCCTCGGCAACAGCAGCAATATTCTCTGCAGAACGGATATTCCGGGGGCTGCCACGAATGTTTCATTCATATTGGGCCAAAGCAACCAACCGGTTATTGGTCAAATAAATAGTCACTAATAACCCGCGTTCTGGAGCAGTGTAGCGTACCATTGTTTATTTACATGTATTTCGCATTTGTTTACTACACAAATTTCAAAATAGAACTGACATTAGAGGTCAACTGCAAAATTTATAGCATCTTCTGATAGGAGGCTTACTTTTGCGCCATATATACATATGTGCTTTTTATATTTCGGGATTAGAGAACCAAAACAAATTAAAAAAAAACCGCTTAATTGTTTATAACTATTTATATATACAAGCGTTTGAACCAATTTTCGAAACACTTATTTGTTTATCTTTTACGTACGGAAATAAGAAGAAGTCATTCGGTTCCACGTCTAGACTATATGGTGGATTACTCACAAAATCGATATTTTGAGTGCTCAAAAATGCTATTGTTTTAGTCGAGGTGTGAGAGCTAGTATTGTCGTGGTGAAGAGTGATACGTTTTCGGTTGTTGGTATTCCTGATGTCTTGAATGATAACTGGCAGACAAATGGTTGTATACCAATCAAAATTTACTGTTCTCCGTTGTTCCAGTAGTATGGGTTCCGACTTGTCCAGTTTTTCTAAAAAAAAAACACATAGTGCTTTTGCGAGAACAACTTTTGCCGGATTCGCATCTTTTTAAAACACCTCTACAGTCGACCGCTGCCTACTTTCGTCCTCATAAGCGTAAATCCACAATTCGTCACCTGCCACGATGTCATAGATGTGTTTCGAAGCACCGCTATCGTATTTTTAAAACTTGACCAATCGAAACGAGCCTTTTTTAAGCGATTGACAAATTGTGTATGATCAAACGCGAAACAATTTTTTTTATATCAAATGTTTATGCAATATTGAATGTATGATGACCCCACTAATGTCTATAATTTTCCTTATCTTACGATCGGTAAGATGACGATCTTTAAATATCAGTTTTCGGACAGCTTCAATAATTTCCGGAACAACAAATGATTTTGGACGACCTTCACGAAATACCTCTTGGAGTGGGTTTCGATTGCATTCACCATACCATCGATAAACACCGGTCCTTGATTGATGAAGCTTCAACGCCAAAAATTTAATTAGGTTATCGATACACCACTGTTGCTGAGACATTCCACATCGAAAGCTGTGAAAAATAATCGCGCGAAAATGTTCGCAATTTAATTCCACCTTTGGTATGAATATGTCAAGTTACTGTAAATAAAGCAAGTAGTAACCTCATGTCAAAATGTTGTACATCAAAAGTGTTAAATTTTACAATCAAGTTGTCAATTGCTAGATTGCAACACTAGGGTTGCGAGTCCCGAACTACAAAGACAACCGACGTAAGTAAGTAAGTGGAAAAAAGTAAATTATTTTATTTTATAAATTTAAAACAGAGCATCTTTAAGTAAGGTTTCGACTTGACTTGTAAAACATTTTTAAAATAAAATTCAATAAATTTAATAGTAGTGACCGTTTGTTTTTCAGTTTCAACAGCATCGTCTTGCGGTGATCATCACTGTCAAACGGGCATTACGCGAATTTAACAGAAATTTATTGTAGCTCTGTGAAAAATTTGGCGGATATTTTGCGAAATTTTCGAATTTCTTGATTTTCTTGACAACAAACAAATCATTTAATTATTGCTTTAAATTGTTTCACATCCTTGTCAAATTTCGTGAATATACAACGTCAATTGCAAAAGTTATCCATACAAGTCCTTGATTCCGATCGTTCGGTTTGTGTGGCAGCTATATGCTATAGTTAATCAATCTGAACAATTTCTTCTGGGATTACATGGCTGCCTTAGAAAATAATCTATACCAAATTTCGTAAAAATACCACCTCAAATGCAAAAGTTTTCCATACCACCACTAGATTCAGTTTGTATACTATTGGTTACCGATCTGAACAGTTTCTTCGGAGATTATATTGTTGCCTTAGAAAATAATCTGTTCCAAATTTCCTGAAGATATATCGTCAAATGAGGAAGTTTCCCATACAAGAACTTGATTCCGATCGTTCAGTTTATATGGCAGCTATATGTTGTAGTGTTTCGATATCGGCAGTTCCGACAAATGAGCAGCGTCTTGAAGAAAAAATGACGTTTGCAAAATTTCAAAACGATATCTAAAAACTGAGGGACTAGTTCGTATATACATATGTATACAGACAGATATAAGGACGGACAGACAGACGGACATGGCTAAATCGACTCAGCTCAACATACTCATCATTTATATAAATACTTTATGGGGTCTCCGACGCTTCCTTCTGGGTGTTACAAACTTCGTGACAAACTTAATATACCCTGTTTAGGGTATAAAAATATTGTGCTAGGCACACCATATTTGTGCAATGTATAAACGGTAAAGGAGGATGGATTCATCAGAAGATATCTCTGACACAACAGTCGATAAACTCAGCCTCACGATGAAACATCCCCAAATGGGTTGATGCTGATCGACAACGAAATATGGTTATCTGCAGAAAAGCCGATCGATCATGTTGTGATAGACGGAAGACACGTATTCAGTGTTATAGATGTGTATACACTTCGAGGTTTTAACATTGCCTCGGATTACTATCTTAAAGTCGAGAAGCTGCAATCACTAGAGATAGCAGAACGATTTTTTACTCGACTTGCACTCCCAATCTCTGAGAGCATTTGTCAAATATCTCGGTATAAAAAACTGTGGGACGAAACTTCAAGCTCAGTACGCTCAGCTGCAAACGATACCATTGGTTTTTGGAAAATGCAAAAGAATAGCTGATACGATGGGGAGCGCCGTGTCGCAGCGGATAGAAAACAGATTACTTACTTCACAAGGTTGCATTCGACCGCAACATTTGCGGGATGGGATCGTTGATACCGAGAGTTGAAGAGCGAGACTCATTTGCAGACAGAAAAAAAGAGAAATACTCGAGAATTCTACGAAAAATACGATACGACTAACAGAAGCTTTCAAAACCAAAGCATGCTTTTGTAGAAGTGGCAGAGGTGATCAAGTAACCGATGCTTAGAGCCTACTAAAATTATGGAGCGAACACTTCGACAGCCTGCTGAATGGAGAAGGCGAACCCGATTTCCCAATCGATGATGATGGAGCAGACGTTCCATTGCCCGACCATGAAGAAGTTCGAATGACAATTACCCGTCTGAAGAATAACAAAGCGGCGGGGACCGATTGATTGGCGTCCGAGCTATTCAAACACGGCAGCGAGGAACTGATAAGGAGCATGCATCAGATTCTTTGTAGAAAATAGTCGGTCGAAAGCATGCCCAACGATTGGAATATAAGTGTGCTCTGCCCAATCCACAAAGAGGGAGACCCAACAATCTACGCCAACTATGGTAGGATAATCTTCCTAACATCGCATATAAAGCTCTATCCAGCGTATTATGTAAAAGATTGAAGCCCACCATCAACAAACTGAATGGCCTTTATCAGTGTGGCTTGGAAGGTCAACAACTGACCAGATATTTACCATGCGCCAAATCTTGGAAAAGGGTCGTAAAAAGAGTATCAACATACCACCTTTTTGTCGATTTTAAAGCTACTTTTGACAGCGCGAAAAGGAGCTGCCTTTATGCAGCTTTGTGTGAATTTGGTATCCTCGTAAACCTTGTGTAAACTGACGTTGAGCAATAACAAACGCTCCATCAGGATAAGGTGGGATCTTTCCGGGCCGTTCGATACCAAACGAGGTTTCAGACAAGGCGTCTCCCTATCATGCGACGTCTTCAGTCTGCTGTTGGAGAAAATAGTTCGAGCTGTATAATTTAATCGATAACATTGATATCATCGACCTCAACACCTGCGCCGATAGTTCTGCTTTCTCCAGTCTGGGCAAGGAAGCAAAGCTAATGGGTCTGGCAGTGAACGAGAGCAAGACGAAATATCTTGGATTCGCTCTCACGTCACTGTTGACAGTCATAATTTCGAAGTGATAGATAATTTCGTTTATTTTGGAACTAGTGTTAACACCAACAACAATGTGAGCCTTAAAATTCAACGCAGAATAACTCTTGCCGCCATAGAATCTGCCTTTTGAAAAGCGTCAGGTAAGTTGCAAATTTTTTATTGTTAATATTTTATTAATGTTTATTAAATTAAAATCTTTTCAAAACAGGAAACTTCGAACGGCACAAACTAATAACCAACAATCAATAAAAAGATTTCTGCCGCTACAAAAACTACAATATATAATAGTAAGGCAATTGGTAAGTGGGGTTATGTTAAAACTTTTTATAATCGAATAATTGTATATATTATATACTAACAGGTTATGAATCTCCTTATGCCACAATAACAACAACAATAATAATAAATTGAAGTATAGAAGTTGCGTCCAAAACAACAATGGTGTTAAGATCTTTGCATTAATTGTAGATAGAAAGTTAATAATTTAAAATATTTCGTTTGTTATATCAAAGTTTATGTTATAATATTTAATGTAAGAGAAAATGTGTGCAAAGTGTGATTAACAGCGAAATACCACCCAAAAACTATACAGTTGAGGGAGGTTTATATAATATATTTCTTAATCAGTGGAACCTCCTCCATTCAGATCCAAATATTCCCCTCACCCTACACACCATATTCCGTACGCTTCCCAACACTTAATCTCTATTTCTCCTTGTCTCCCATCTCCTATTGCAATAATTATCATCTCGTCCACTCCACCCGCTATTGGCTTTAAGTAGGCTATGTGCATTTCAATGTAACTATGTAGAATAAGTCAGTTCGATTCTTGAATTGCTGAAATAAAGAACTCGCTTAATATACTTAACTGGCGCAGTCGGAAGCGAACCACGCGTAGTTTTTTCTGGAAGAAAAATTTAAGAGAGTGTGCAAAGAAAAACCTAAAAGAAAATTTCGAGATTTAAAAGAAAAATAAAACTATTGTTAATAAAAGGCGCGAGAGTAAATTTCGGCGCGCATAAGTCAAACGTGCAACACGTTCGAATTTAATATAAGTGTAATATTGAAGCCATTTATTGGACAAAACAGTTAGACCAGTGAAGAAAATAAAAAGTAGAAAAACGTACAATTGTGGGTACAGTTGCGTAAAGTCTAAAGCGAAAAGAACAAAGAAAAATGACATACAAAACCAATAATAACTGAAATTTAAAGTAAGAAAAAAACTTAACAGTTAGACCAGAGAGGAAAAAAAAAGTAGAAAGTAGAAAAACGTACAATTGTGGGTACAGTTGCGTAAAGTCTAAAGCGAAAAGAACAAGAAAAAAATTACATGCAAAACCAATTATAACTGAAATTTAAAGTAAGAGGAAAAAAAACTTAAGAGTTAGACCAGTGAAGAAAAAAGTAAAAAAACGTACAATTGTGGGTACAGTTGCATAAAACCAACATACATAAAAGAGAATAAAAAATCACATACACGAGCAACAACAGCGGCAACAGTGACAGCTATAAAAACAGCAACAGCTTCAGCAGCTAGAGGCAGCAAACAATTGCAAACGTCGAATTGGAAGCTTAACAGAACCAATTGCAGCATCAACAACAAGAACATAATTTCCTTCAATTTAAATTATTATTCAATTCTAGGAGTTAATATTACGAATCGTATCGATAGCTTAAGAATTCATTTTTTTCTTCCTTCTTGAGAAGTATAATACTGATAAATACAAGTTTGTAACACAGAAGGGAATTAGAAGTATTGTTGTTTAAGTTCAAAATTATTGGAAAATAAATCGAAAATTGCTTAAATTGCCTCTCCCATCCGAATATAAAGTATTGTTAATGGGCAACATTAAAGACAAAATTACGGGTAGTGCAATAAGGTCCCTGCTAATAAACTTAGATACTTGGCCATCAATTAAACAGGTTTTGATCGATTATCATGGTGAGAAAAATTCATTTAGAGAATTAATCGCAAGATTAGAGCATGTCGATGTGACTCTTCAATTGAGAACTTCTATAAAAAATTAGCAACACTTTTATGTCGGTTGAACAATGCGCTTTATTTCAGTGAAAACAGATTCCTTGAAGTTAACAGCGAAAGCAATGCCAGAATTGCCCTAAATTCTTTTAAATACGGGTTACCGGAACCTGTCAAAAGCATAATCGTAAGTCGAGATCCAACAAGTTTAAAGAACGCTTTCGAAATCATAAAATCAAACGGCTATATAAATTATAAAGCCTCGAATTCCAATAATTTCAATAGTAGACTA
This sequence comes from Bactrocera correcta, assembly GCA_027475135.1. Taxonomy (NCBI): domain Eukaryota; kingdom Metazoa; phylum Arthropoda; class Insecta; order Diptera; family Tephritidae; genus Bactrocera; species Bactrocera correcta. The sequence continues at coordinate 62,095,836 of CM050322.1, forward strand.
CAACATAATTACAATAGAAATGGAGGAAATTTCGAACAGACATTAAATTACAGAAATACGGGAAGATACAACAATAATAACGAAAGATTCCAAAATCAACATAGACAACAACACAATTATGACACTCGACAGCCAAATTTTTCTACACAATCGAGACAAACGCACAACATTAGCCACCAGTCACACAGAACACAAAATCACAGCCACCAAGCAAACCATAGTACACAATACAATCATTTAACTGGACGTAACTAACATCTTCATAACAACCAATATCATAATCCTTCTCATAACGAACCTGCACTTGAGCCAATGGATATAGGCATGAATGAAAGCAATCAGAATTTTCAATTTCGCGCTCAAGGAAATTACCGTATATAGTCATAAATACGAAGGTGAAAAAACTAAAATTTATTATTGATACTGGCGCCGAATTTAGCATAATAAACCCAAAGCTTTGCAATCCGAAATGGAGAACAATGTCGCCCACCTTAAATATTAAATTCCTGAATGGAAATGTCTCAACAAACATACGGTATAGCGTACCACTTTTTAAAGAATTTCGAAAAGAAAATCAGTTTGTCGATTTTAATGAACTTTCGCGATTACTTCGACGGTATATTGGGAAACAATATATTGCTTAGCCTAAACTGCATAGTCAGTTATAAAACTCGGAAGCTTGTTACAGAAAATGCGACACTACCGATTTATTTTTGTGAAGATGATGAGTACGAAATAGAAAAATATTTAAAAAATGAAAATTTGCAAGTATTTAGTTGACAAAACAAAGTACGCGACAATGCACTTAATAGCACATTTGCAAAACATTTAAATTCAAGGGACGAATCGATATTAAAAAAAAGTTGCTGAACAATTACCGAGACATATTTTACGAGGAAGGAAGCAATCTACCGTTTACTAGTGTTATACAACATAGGATTAGAACTAAGACAAATTCGCCAATTTATACCAAACTTTATAGGTACCCGGTTGTGCATCGTGCCGAAGTAGACATACAAATAAACGAGATGTTAGTGCAGAAAATAATTGTTCCGAGCAACAGTCCTTATAATTCGCCTCTATGGGTCGTACCAAAGAAAATGGACAACGGTGGCGAACAAAAGTGGCGAATTGTAATAGACTATAGGAAGCTAAACGAACAGACGATGGACGACAAATTTCCAATACGGAATATGCAAGACATATTCGACAAATTGGAAAAGTGTAGATATTTTAGCACAATCGACCTTGCTAAAGGCTTCCACCAGATCGAAGTACATCCAGACGATAGATCCAAGACGGCATTTTCGACAGCAAGTGGTCACTATGAGTTTAGTCGTATGCCCTTTGGGCTAAAAACAGCTCCCGCGACTTTCCAAAGACTAATAAGTCATGTTTTACGAGATTATGTCAATAAAATTTGCGTCGTTTACTTGGACGATATTCTAAATTTTTCTACTAGCTTCACAGAACATATTGACTATATAACGAAAATTTTTAAGAAACTAAGAGAATTAAATTTGAGAATTCAAGGCGAAAAGTGTCACTTTGCAGCATTTACAACGAAATTTTTAGGCCATGTTGTTTCAGTTGACGGCATCAGACCGGATACATCAAAAATTATAGCAATCGCAGTGATGCCACCACCATCCAACGCGAAAGAAATTAAACAATTTTTGAATATCACAGGGTATTATCGGAAGTTTATACGTGATTATGCAATGGTTCGATATTTAAAAAAGGATTGCGCTGTTGACACTAAAGACTGAATTTTTAAACTCTTTCGAAACATTGAAGAAGTTAGTTACAAGTGAACCAGTTTTACAACCACCGGATTTTAATAAAAAATTTACATTAACAACCGATGCATCTCAGTTTGCCATCGGGTCTGTGCTTAGCCAAAACGGCCACCCAATTTCCTTTGCATCACGTACTTTATCAGACCATGACATACGCTATTCGACTATAGAAAAAGAAATGCTTGCTGTTGTGTGGTCTGTAAAACATTTTCGAACCTATCTATACGGTCGTAAGTTTACAATTCAAACCGATCATAAACCTTTGACGCGGTTAAACAATCTCAAAGAGCCTAACATGAAGTTACAAAGATGGAAAATTCTTCTTAACGAGTACGATTTTGACATAACCTATATAAAAGGTAAAGACAACACGGTAGCGGATAGCTTAATCAGATACGTAAAGAATGAGGATTGCAAAACAGCAATAGTATTTAATAACGAAACTATTCAAAACAATAATAGTGAAGAACAATTAGAGACATGGTCCACGGACGGAACGGTTCACAGTGCGCAGGAAGATAATTCAAAATACATTTTTTTACAGAGAAATCCATTAATTATTTCAAAAATCAAATCTATCTTCGATATGGCGAAAACGAAAAGTTTTTTTATAAAAATTGTACACAATAAGTGTCAATCACATATTGTTGTAACAGAAAAGTCAAATTTAAAAGAAATAATGCGAAAAGTACTGTTAGAGAATGGGTTAATGTGCATTTTTTGTGAGAACGACGAACTTTTTCTTAAATTTCAAAGCATTTATACTCAGAATTTTCAAATTCAAAATCTAACATTGTATAGATCAAAGACAAAACTAATGGAAATTACGGACAAAAATGAAATACTAACTATAATAGAACAGAATAGAATAGAAAGAAACGAACACCTTCGTAACAATCACAGAGGCATACAAGAAATATTTCTTGAATTGAAGAATAAAGTTTTTTACCCTGAATTATTTAAAATAATAACCCAAGTCATTAATAATTGTTCATTTTGTAAAATAGCAAAACACGACAGAAATCCAGTTAAACATCCTTATCAAATAACAGAAACTCCAAAGTATTTCAACGACGTAGTCCAAATAGATATTTAGTTTCCATACAGAAATGTAATGTATCTCACAACAATAGATAAATTTTCAAAATACGCAACGTTCCATAAACTTAACGACAGGAATTGCGATCTTGGCAGCTTTAAAGCAACGTATACAATTTTTAGGCAAAATGCGGAAACTAGTATTTGATAACGCACGCTGTATAATGCACAGCGCAGTAAGATTGTTTTTGGAAGAGGAAAACATTGAGGCACATGTAACCACCCCATGGCACAAAACAGGCAACTCTGACATCGAACGTTTACACGGTACTCTAAATGAACATTTGAGAATAATAGAAGCAGATAAAAGCAATAAGACATTAGAGTTAAGTGACAAACTTTTCAAAACATTTAACTCGTACAATAACACAATATATTCAACAACAAAAATGAGGCCAATTGATTTATAATTAAAAATTTTGACAAAGAATTGATTCAGAACTTATCTAGAAAATACGAAGAAGAAAAAATTGAAAGAAGCAATCAGCTTAACAAAAAGAGGCAGTCAACTCAGTTGGATAACGTATTAGTTAACAGACAAATTGCAAAGAATACACCTAAATACAAAAAATTGGATAAATATGAGCGTCATGGTAATTATGTAATAGACACATCAAATAAAAGAAGGACGAAAGATTATAAACCACAATTGAAACGCAAATATAAATTCCAAAATGAATGAAGAGAAAATTTATGACAAATAAAAAAAAAATATTTAAAACTAAATGTATGAATTATAAATCAATTAAAGAAATTTATGTAATATGAATAATTTGCAGAGACGCAAGTTTCCTAAGGGTGGAGGTGTTATGTATCCAGATATTCCCCTCACCCTACACACCATATTCCGTACGCTTCCCAACACTTAATCTCTATTTCTCCTTGTCTCCCATCTCCTATTGCAATAATTATCATCTCGTCCACTCCACCCGCTATTCGCCTTAAGTAGGCTATGTGCATTTCAATGTAACTAGAATAAGTCAGTTCGATTTTTGAACTCGCTTAACAACTTAACTATATTATCAAATTGCGGCGCCAAAGAAATATGTACAATTAATATGATAAATGAAGTGGTGCATATTATCGACAGTGGCGGTGCCTGACAATACACGAATATGAGTAATAAATATAAAATTAAATGTGTAAATATATGCATATAAAATGACAAAAAGGGATTCAGTGCTCAATTCCGAATTGGGAGATAAAATCGGTATACACGTATTCTTCTTCTTATTAATAATATATTATATTTTGTAGTACTTACAGTTCTCGAGAAATTCACACTAAGTCCAAATATTTGAAAATTTATAATCTTATATATAAAAATTAAACGCTATTTCATTTTATGCCCGCAAAACGTCCAAACCACAGTGCGAAAAGGCGTGGAAATTTGGAATATATTTATATATTACTTAAGAAAGGTGTAACGATTTTTCCGAAAATTTGTGAGTTTGTAGCTTTGAACAAGGTCCGAAACAAACCGATACTCCAATTTTTTTTACCTGTATTGCTTTCATACACAACAATGCATATCAATAAAAAAATAATAATTCACAGTAAAAAAACTGAAACATTTATATAATGTAGTATTATTCAACATTTAATTAGATTAGTCTCTGAAACACAATTAAACTATACTCTTAAATTTTTTTCATTACACCTAATACATTTGTTTTCATTTATTATGGTGGAGAAATTCCGTAAACTTAACAATCTTTCTCAAGAAATTGGAAATATGTCAAGTATTACAAATATCGTAGATTTAAGTATTTTTAACGACATTTTCTGGTACTAGAAAAGGGGCAGTATGTGTGAGATGAATTCTGATTCCGTAATTGTTTATCTCTTTGAATGTGCAGACTTTGTAGACGAAGACTCCAATAAGGACCTACCTCAAAATAGAGGAACTAAGAACTTAACGCGTAATACTCTGAGCGACTTACTGGTGAAATAGGCGTAAACGGTTCAACCTCATTTGCAAAAACTCTCCTAGAAACAAATAGAGATAAAGTTAAAATAGATGACATATCAGGAGTAGGATTTTTGTATTTGGAGACTCGAAACCATTTAGATAAGAGTTGATGGTCTACAGCTGACTAAATGCTCCAAAGGTTGGGTGTGGCTGATAGTCGGATCAATTGGCAGTTTTCCGAAAATTTTCCCGTTTTAAAAAACCAACCTGTTACTTCGAACTGAGTAGGCAATTGAGAAGTAAAGTCTTCTCTCGACTAACAATGACCAAACTTTATAAGTCACTCATTATTCCTGTCCTGCTATATGATGCAGAGGCATGGACGATGACAACATCTGATGAGTCGACGTTACGAGTTTTGAGAGAAAGGTTTTGCGGAAGATTTATAGTGCTTTGTGCATTGGCCCCGGAGAATATCGCATTCGATGGAACGATGAACTGTATGAGTTATACGACGACATTGACGCGAATTGGCACCTCAGTCTTATGAAATGAAATAACAAACTTTAAGAGCTGATGTACACCAATGTTGTAGGTAATGAAAGGTGTTCAACTTTTGTTTATTGACTTTTCCACACAATCTCAAAATTTAGGTGAAAAATTGAAAAACCAAGTTTTTGGTGTTTATTTCTTTCACGAAATTTGGTGTAAACTTTTGTTTTTTTAGCTGCTCAGTGGGGTATTTGTTGCATTTCCTGGAAACATTTACCATGGTATATTAGCCTACTGACTTTTTGAAACAATCTGATATTTTGTCTTTAGAATTTTTGATTGAAAATTACGGCTTTTCAATATTAAGTCAATAAAAGGAAAGAAATAAATACCTGAATTTTAAACCAAAACAAATCATGAAGGGCTAAGTTCGAACATTTCATACTCTCGCAACTTGCCAGGATCAATGATTTAGCAAAACTTTATTTAAAAAATGTTGTGAAAAAGTTCAGAATTCTTTGTTCCACGAATATCTCTGAATATATATAAGAAATCTCACAGATTGACCGATATTTTTGCTGAAAAGTTCCTAATAGCAACTGGAGTCCCCATATTAGGTACCTAGGGGCTTGAACAGTTTTAGTCCGATTGGGACAATTTTTATTCATAAGATGGCATAATTTAGAAGAACTTTTCGTGGAAAGTTTTATTCTGATAGATTCATTGGAGCCTAATTTTGAAGTAGGCGTGTTTGTAATCTAATTTCCCACATTTTCTTTCTGCTATGTTACCTACCAAGTTTTATTGATATGGGTTTTCACAAATTTAATACTTTATACGACTCTTTGAAAATTGAAGACAACGCTTCATATTTTTCATCATATTCATATTTTTCATCGTAGTTTTATTGTTTCTTTACTTGGAACTTTAAAAGGCAAAACCAGTGCTTTCATCATCTTCAAAAATCCTTTTCCTTCCACGGTGGATAATGGCTTGTTGTCCATTATAATATAATTCACAATTGCTGCAGTGATTTTCCTTGATTTAAAACCATCTTGGGAAGAAATACTTTTGACCTGCTCAAAACAGTTGGTTGGATTAGCGCTGGCAAATGATCCGATTTATTTTGCAGTACTGACGGAATACATATCCTAGGAGACATCAATACATGCAGTCTTCTTACTAGTACTGTCGGATTACTCATTTAGACTTGACGCTGTTGTTGGTGATATGTTAATTATTTAAGAAATTTTTTACTGTTTTGTTTCCGAGTGCAGCGTAGTTTTGGAGGATCATTTATCAACTTAATTAAATATGCACTATCAAATTGATTTAGTTATACCATTTTACTACATGTACATTCTCAACATAACAGCGAAGTTTGCACGTGTCGGAAGCATTTCTTATAAAGAAACTCCAGAACTTGCTTTTTTAATTTTGAAGGCAGCATTTTGAAAATCTGAAATATTATATACATATGAAAACGTAATTATTTACATATATTTTATATTTACTAAACCTGTAATAAAGTTGTGTCTGATAACGGATGAATTCGAAACAGGACATATATGAAACGCTCACAAACAACTTGTAAAACACATAGCAAAAAATAGACTTCCACACAAAATGTATTTTCGATTTTTTGTAAAACTTATTTCGCATTAATTCATGAGGCAATTCTCAGTGTTATTCAAGTGCAGAATCCACCAACGAATTCTCCGTGTTTTACAACAAAACACATGATAATGTGCTAAGGCGTTTCGAAGCAGATGTACTATATTCGCATTAATACCGAGAAAAAGTGCTGAAAAGATGTGAGCGAAAAATATCGACATAAAACATCGATCCAGTTGATGTTTGTAAAATCACAACATCGATGGCAAGCATCGATGCTTTTTAACATAAACTATTTGATAAAAACATCGATGTTTCAAAATTACCTACAACAATTCCATACAACTTCTAGAGAACTCCTAGTTTTACTTCAAGTCGAGATAAGTCATTCTCAACCCTTAAAAATCAATCATATACCGATATATTCGGTATAAAGCAGAAGAATAACGAAAACTATAGAATCTGGTGCTAGAGGACCCGTCCACGCCGTACTGTGGGTGACACATACATAATACTACTACTACCATCCTTATGATTTCTATTAGTTGGATTATAACTATTAGTTAATGAGATATAGCATTTTTGTAAAGCAACTTGTGTAATTTAAAAGAAAAAAATGGATCATAAAAGCATTTCGCGTGTTAATAAAGCATTGCTTTTTTAGGGAAAATGCTGTTGGATTTGGGCTCTGAATGGAAATCAACCTTTGAAAAGAGATTTGCGAAGTGGGAAAGAGGCGAAATGAGCACCGACGACAATGAAGACAGTGGACGCCCTAAAGAGGCGATAGCTCTCTGCAAGTGTGCTGAGTCTGAGGAGTGTTTGAATACTCTTTAATCGTAATAAAAACGAATTTTTGCATCGGTGTATGACAATAGAAATGCGGCTACATCATGTTACACTAGAGTCCAATCGATAGACATTATAGTGGACTGCACATGATGAACCGCTCTTCAAGGTCGGAAAGATGAAAAAGTCGGCTGTCAAGGTTATGACATCAGTCTTTTGAGATGCACGTGGTATAATATTCATCGACTGATTACTGAGGCAGTTATAATCCATTGCACTGTGTATTTGGTTGCAGTTCTATTCTACTATTCCAAATATTTAGCTATTATATTATTTTTGAGGAAGGCTCAGTTTGAAATTGTACGCGCTAGAGAGCTCAGATAATAATCGCGTCCGATCGCTGCTAAATCCAAAGTGCTTTAGGTAGAATCGCGGCCTCCGACGCGCTATTTATAGGCACGCTCCCGCCGACCCGACTAGCCGGTGTCGCCGCAAACGCTACGTCCCGAAATTTTTAATCTGTAATATCTTCGAAAATATTCATTTAAATCAAAGGTCATATAGATCTATATAAAATCAACAATGTATTTAAGGTATTTAGTTGGATAACGATTAATACTGTATTAGTTAAAATCGCTTCCAAAATTATTTGTCGTAAAAAGAAAATGACAAAAAAATGTTGTTATGCGATATCCATAAGAGGTAGACATATACCATCGCGGGGTTTTCTGTAGACTTTTTTAATGTGTACAATACTTAGTGCATTATTTTGATAAATCTGGTGGGGTTCAGCCTGCGTTTGAAAAGTTAGCGGAAAAAATTCAATTATGTACGATATCACATTAGAAACCCAAAAAACAACAGTATTTATCCAATATTTAATGTTGATGTTATTATGCATATAATCCTTCCTATCACTATATTTATTAAAAAACCGCATCGAAATCCGTTGCGCAGTTTTAAAGATTTAAGTTTACAAAGGGACATACGTCGGCTGCTATATATATGTATATCTGGCCTAGGCAACACTAAGTGTTGCCAGGTGCAATCTGACATTTCCATTGGAAAGTTTGACACTTTTTAGCATAACATCACTCAGAACGTTTTGTCATTTAATCGTGAATTGTTTTATTTACAGGGAATTAAAAAATTCATCTCTGCCAAAAAATGGAATTAACTCGTGAACATTTTCGTGCGATCATTTTTCACAACTTTCGACGTGGATTATCACGACAAGAGTGCATCGATGAACTAAAATCTTTGTGTGCCTATGAAGCACCATCCTATAGCACTGTGAAAACCTGTTACAACGAATTCAATCGTGGCCGACGCTCGCTCAAAGACGAATTCCGTGAAGGTCGTCCAAAAACAGCCGTTGTGCCAGAAAACACCGATCGTGAACTGATAATGCAAGACCGTCATGTAACATACCTTCAGATAGAGGCATGCATATGCATTTCTCCCACCAGCATACATGCGATATTGCATGAACACCTGGCCGTAAAAAAGGTTTGTTCTCGTTGGATCCCGCACAATTTGACAATCGCTCAAAAAAAGGCTCTTGTGGATTGGTGTAAAGAAATGCTAAAAAAATACGATCTCGGTGCTTCAAAATACGTTTTTAAAATCGTCACAGGTGACGAATCATGGATCTATGCGTATGAGCCCGAAACAAAACAGCAATCGACCGTGTGGGTCTTCCAAGACGAGCCAAATACCACGAAAGTTGTTCGTGGAAGAAGCACTTCAAAGCAAATGGTCGCCTGTTTCTTCGACAAAACTGGTCATGTGGCGACTGTTCCGCTTAAGCAACGTAGGACGGTCAATTCTGAGTGGTACACCACCATTTGTTTGCCTGAAGTCTTCGGAGAGATTTGAAAAACGAACAAGAGAAGACGAATCATTGTGCACCATGACAATGCGAGCTCTCACACATCGGCTCAAACCAGTGCCTATTTGACCGGCCAAAACGTCGAATTGATGGGTCATCCGCCGTACAGCCCTGACTTGGCACCCAATGACTTCTTTTTATTCCCACACATTAAGAAAATAATGCGTGGTCAACGATTTTCGTCGCCAGAGGATGCTGTTGAAGCATTCAAAAACCGTGTTTTGGAGGTGTCTCAATCGGAGTGGAAAAAGTGCTTCGAAAATTGGTTTGAGCGCATGCAAAAGTGTATAAATCTTGATGGAGAATATTTTGAAAAACAATAAAACCATTTTCGTTGATAAATATTCCTATTTTCATTATTAGGCCAGAAATATATATAGCTGCCCTCATAGCGACAGAAAATCGACTTTCTTTTTTACAAGGTGGGTTCCAAAGTAAACAGGACTTCTTGAATCTAGCGCCTCATGGTGTCGCCATCTATATGTCGCCTGGTGCGTTAGAATCAGCTATATTTATCAATTGACCAGTAGGAATTTCATGACATCTCATTGATTGGAAGTGAAGTTAAGTGTCAGTATGATTTGTGTTATCGGTACGAAAATTAGCTTCGAACAAAGAGCCATAATAAAATTCTGTTTAAAAATTGATAAAACTTTTATCGAAACGTTTCAATTGATGAAACAAGTTTATGGCGATGATTGCCTATCCCGTAGCAGAGTGCACGAGTGGTTTAAACGTGTTCAAAGTGGTCGTGAGGACATAAATGACAATCAACATGTGGGCCATTCAAAATCCGTGATCACCGGAAATTCCATCGAAACTGTACGTGAATTCATCAAAAGTCAGCTGAAATCATCATTGAAGATCATGGAAATGGAATAGAACATCTCCAAAACATTGATTTATCGCATTTTGACCAAACATTTGGGCTTACGAAAAGTGTGTGTACAACAGAAAAATATATTTGCTCATAAAAGGAAAACGATATGCAGACGTACGGACATTTAAAAGGATAGCATAGTGGCGACCATACCGGCCAACGAGCCAAAACACTCGTTCGACATGCTGTTGAATCGTGCAAAAAGCTGTATTGAAGCAGAAGGATACTATTTTGAATAAAATAAATTTATTTTGCCGAAAAAACCATTTGTTCTGTTTTTCCTGTTCCTGTCCTGTTTACTTTGGAACCCTCCATGTGCTATGTATTGATATGTGTGTTGTGGTACTTTGCTAACAGATTCCACATATATTTATCGATTGACCAGCATTATTGGCTTACGTAATTGTGTGAAGGTATCAAGTATATATATGTATATGTATGTTAGAGCTAACTCGGACGGACAAAAAATTTGACAGACATTCACCTAGATTTAAACTATTCCGTCTCTATTTCTTATTATTTATTAATTTTGAGGTGGAATTATTTGTACTACATGAAACAAAGTTTGAGGTTTATCTTGAAATGAAAAATTTACATCATTAAGATATACAACTATATTTATCCTCAAAATATAAAATGAACTCTGCAAATAATTTTTTAATGTCGTATGGTTGGCAACTCTATTTTCACTGCTTGGCAAACACTTTGTTAGCCATTTTAGATATAACAGTTTTGCCGTTAAGTCCTTTGTGTGTGCTAATAAAAAAAATTAGACGCCTTAATAAAAAAAATGTTTCAAAAGATCTTATACTGAGCTGTTTCTTAAAAAATTAATCAAAAGTTGCTAAGAAACATAGACCCACAGTTAAATTATTAATTTTTATAGGGATCATGTGCTACGAAGGAGACATGTACTTTGTAAAAATTGACAAATACTAAATGTTGATGACATATTTAAGTGTGTATATAAATAGGATAAAAGTGAGGTAGAGAAATAATCACTGAAACTTACAAAGGTAAGAACATTTTTCTTGAGTTCCAAAATTATGATTTTTTATTAATCCTAAGTAAAATACATGCTTTAATAATATACAAAATATATGGAAGCAAGGGAGTGACTTCATGCACATGCGCAAAAATTATGTTACGGTATTTCTCCAATAACCTCAGCGAACATGGTATTGTAATAATATTTGTATGAACATATAAACATACATACGTATGTACAAAAATTGATTATATAGTATATCAACGAAACAATATGATGAGCGTAAATCGACGGCTTCAAAATCGTCTTTTGCCACTATACATAATAAAAAGACTTTACAATTGGTTAATCTGGTAATGGAGAATTGCTATTAAAATATACGTAAGTTTTAGTGATACTAAAAATATTTAAATATTTTCGGTACATTTATCAAAGTAACTATGACATTCTTAAACGTTTGCATTACAGAATTAATTCCATATATAATATTTTTTATTGTAATATTAATTCAGTAATGATAACTGAAAAATGCCAATACAGTTATAAGTGCGAAAGTAATAAATAATGTACGAGTACATATCCGGCTGAGAAATGCATAGCTTTTCCTGTCAGTTTATGAATGTTATCTTCATATTTTTGGAAGGGTTTAAGTCTTGCTAATTTTTAATGAATGTCTTTTACTGTAATCTTTCTTATTCATAAAAAAATATTCCGTCTAAGCTCCTAAGTTAACTTTAAAATACATGTGTACTTTCCTTTTCTAAATATAATATATCTGTTGATCCATTTCAACAATACAAATAGAAAAAAAAGAAAGATTGCTTTATAGTGAACATATATATTCATACATGCATATAATTTGGCAAGAGACACGAAAGCCCAATTTGTACTAACACATGTGAGTTTATGTAGCATTTCCATTACGATTAATATGATATTTTTTAAGCAATTTAATTACATAACGTATTGTTATAACGAGTATCTAAGCCCTAAGGAGACAAGCTATTTCGACGGGTTCGGACTAGAGGGAGAAAAAGGTTAGGTGTTTTTGTTTCATTGAGCATGCTAAGAGGTGATGATTGGCGTGCGGGAACTAATTGCATGCGGGAAATAAGTAAGAATTAATCTGCTACAATACCCAGAACGCCGCTGCGTTAGGGAATTTCGAGTTCTTGTTCTGGGATTGGTGTATTTGGACTCGATGTATGCCGTTCACTGAGAGGGAGTCAGTGAAGGTGTTAATAGCTTGTGTCAGAGGCGATTGTCTTAGCGCGCTCCAGTCGCTTATAAAAGGCTTATTTGGACATATCGTCCTTCTCTACCTTCGGAGCGTGGGTGCAAATCAGTGTTTTGTTGAAAAATGTAGCTCTGATGCTGATGAGGATTGTGGCTAGACGCTCATCTACTGTAGTGAATGCCAAGACTCGACGACTGATTGTTTCTGTTCACGAATCTTACACTGAATTTGCGCTCCTTTATAAGGTCGCTGTACTAAATATCACAAGGACCTACGCGTCTTCGTCCTTGTCGCGTCCATCTCGTTACACAGACGGCAATGATGTCAGCCTTCATTTTACGAGGGCATCAACCAGCTATTACACCACCACCAGTGATGGTGATGTCAGGCGAGCTGCTACAGTTGCCTATAGATGTGCAATGATTGTTTGGCAGGCCGGAGTTCCAAAGATCATGGTGCGCGTTAAAGTCGCCATGTACCAAACGGTTTTTAGAACGAAGCAGCGCTCCTATCTTTTTGGGCAACAAGTAACTGGGGGAGACGCCGAATAGCTTTCCCTGACATTCTAAGGTAGTGTATTTGCGGTTGATAAGACATACTGCACGGGGTGTCGCAAAAAAAAAAAGGCTAGATCACCTCCAAATTCTCGCTCCCGAACACGATTTTTCCTTGGATGCACCAAGGGGCACCGGATGATGAAGTTGCTGCTGCTACAGCTGCGCACAGACAAAGTGGTTGCGCTGGCTGTTGCGTTCTCCGGAATATCCGCAGGATTGCTAATTGGTGGCAGAACCGCACACTAAATATTCAAGCTCCCGCTGAACCTTCAAATGATGAAACGCCCATTTCCAACATCACTAAAAGTAGTAGTTGCCGTGCGGTATTGTAGAGATGGCAAATATTTAAGTATCTGTGATTTTGTCACTGCTACTTAAAAATCACTGGTCACAGTTGTGACAAGTTTCCTAAAGTACCAGTGACTTGAATTAGGGAACACATGGGAAACTTCAACAAATATAGCATTCACAGTAGAACATTAAAAATTGAGACTCTTGCAAAATAGCATTCAGAATGTAACATAAAAAATTGGGGCAGTGATGAATTCTTATCCATTAAAACTATGAATTCTCTTTCAACTTTAGATAAGTAAAAATTGGTTGATATATAAAATAACTCAAATTCGCTTTAAACGGTAATACTAATGTACAAATTAAATTGATTACAGAAACCTCCATGCGGTAGTAAAGCCAATTATAAAACTTTTAATCTTAAAATGACATCAATTTTGTAAACATATATATTGGTACTGTAAATATAAGTAATGAAATATTTTTAAAAGTATGTTTTCGTTTACTTTAAATAGTTTCTATTGAGCATCCTTATATTGAAAAAAACATTCAGAGATTATATTTATTGTGACTTTAAAAATGTGCTTCTTAAAAAATACTGAATCAATTACATTAATTTTTGTACGAAACGATTACAAATCATTTTGCTTATTCTTATATATAAAAAGGAATAGCAAAATTTGTTGGTAAGCGCATACTCAACAACGCCTGCACTAATTTGTTCCATTATTTTTTCTAAATGTTCGTTGAGGTTCAAGGATGGTTTATACGGCAAGAAAACTTCGAATAATTGCCGGAAAACCCCTAAAAACAGCCCTTTTCTTTTCCCCATACAAACGAATTCATGTTTGTTGGTTAGTAACGCCAAGAGAACGGCTACACCAATCTTGATTAAATTTTCAGAGGTTGTTCTTTGTGGAACGGGGAAGATTTAG
>CM050322.1:62111318-62161318 GCA_027475135.1 Bactrocera correcta
ACAAATACTAATCTTACATTCTAAGAAGTATGTATATCTACAATCCACTTAAGATTAGCCATATGTTGTAAGTGGAAAGGTTCATCTTATAATCTATGAATTACATCTTGGGACCACTTAAGGCGTACCGTATTAGCAAAGTACAATGTTTCAATACGGACCATATGGATCGTAAGTGTCATGTTACATATTTATGACAAATAAAACGGTTAAAAACTAGTGAAAAGTAGAATATTTGTCCTGCTCTAATATCCCCAATCGACAGCTGATGCAGGGTTGCATTTTCTCTTTCCTAATTTAAAATATTTTAAAAATTCTAAACATTTTAAATTGAATTTTTTTTATTTTTCTTTATTAATAAACATTATTTACAGAATTAAAATATGTACATATGTTCAACTAAAAAATTAATTATAACTGGAAACAAAGAGTAATTAAATAAAAATAGTGATAAAATCTGAAAAAAGTTTTAATTAAATAAAAATAATAATAGCATCTGAAAGAAAAGAATAATTATATAAAAATCATAATAATATCTCACAGAAAAAGAGTGTGTTATTATTTTTCCAGTTTCAAACAACACATACTTATTTTCACATACTTACTTAACAATTTATATTTTCTGCTTCTGATGAAATGGCTGTTGCTGCTATTTACAATTCAGTTCTGATTTCCAAATGAAGTATTTATTTGCAAATTATTTAAAAAAAAATCACATAAAAATCATTTACTTACCTTCTTGTTTTACGAGCCTCCTTTACGATGGTACGATCACGAATGACATACGTCTTTCAATCGTTTTTTTATTACCCTTTTTAGAGTTTTTTTGGCACTATTTACAATTATGTTTTCTCCTTCGCACTTATTCAAATAAATGAAGAAATGAAAGAAACTTTTTTTAATCGCATTTAGGTAAACAAAAAATAACCCGAAAATGTGCGTTGGGGTTAGCGCATAGAGAAAAAATGTGTAGTTGGATTGAAATATTTGAGAAAAGTGGTTAGCCGTGGCTGGCAGGGATATGCACATATGTATATACATATTAAACTGCTTGGAGTTCGATCCTCTGGTTGACGTTTTAAAAATTTAAATAGTTAAATTATTTCCCTGGCATTGATTCTTGGAAGTTGCAAAAGTATAAAATGTTCGGTTGTTCCCGAACTTAGCACTTCCTTACTGGTACTTTTTCTTTATTTAGAAATTTTAGTCCTTTTGCGTTCAGCCTTCTATTGCATTAGTGCCGATAGATTAGACAGATTTCTTCGGCAAAACCAATTTATTTTATTCAAAATAGTCTCCTTCTTCTTCAATGCTGCTTTTTGCACGGTCCAAAAGCATGTCGAACGAGTGTTTTAGCTCATTGGCCGGTATAGCCGCCAGTATGCCGGTGCAATCCTTTTGAATGGCCTCTACGTCTGCATAACGCTTTCTTTTCATGGGAAAATGCACTTTTCCGAAAAGGAAAAAGTCGCACGGTGTCATATCAGGTGAATACGGGGAGTGGTTAACGGTTAAAATGTGATTTTTGGTCAAATAATCATCTTTCGAATGTTGGATTCTGAGCAATTTTTGGTCGTCAGTCAATTTGTGCGGAACAAATCGCGCACATACCTTTCGTAAGTTCTGTATAAATGCGATAAACCTATATTTTGGAGAAGTTCAATTCCATTTCTATGAATTTTAATGATAATTTTAGCTGGTTTTTTATGAATACTGGCACAGTTTCGATGGAATTTCCTGTGATCATGGATTTTGATTGGCCCACATGTTGATCAATTGAAACGTTTTGGTAAAAGTTTCACTAATTTTAAAACAACATTTAATGTTGGCTCTTTGTTGGAAGCTCATTTTCGCATGGATAACACAAACACAATGACACTTAAACGCAATAACTTCACTTCCAATCAATAAAATGTCATGAAATTCTCACCGAACAATCTATAAAGAAAGCAAATTCTACCGCATCAGTCAACATAGTATAAATTGCGCCACCATGGGGCGCTAGATTCAAAAAGTTTACTTTGGAAAGCTGCTTGTAAGGAAAAAAGTGGTCACAACTCAATTATACTAAATTAGAAATGTTGTCAAAATTTTTTTTTTTTTTAGTTGGTAAAGAAAAAAATCTCGCGAAAGTACAAACAAAGGAAACGCTGTCGTTTAAAATTCTTTATATTATATTTGGTTTTTAAGATTGTCAACGGTGGTTTTCCTCATAATTTTAAACAACCTAACCGTTTCAGCTATGAGTGTGACAAGTGATTTTTATATTTCAATAAACAAAATGATAAATGAGAAAAATTTAGTAAAACATTGTGAAATACCATGTTTTGTTTATACCAATTTTTGAATTTTTAATCGCGAATATTTTAAATAATATAATGTTAGCAGCATTTTTTTAACTCCTCTGGAAAATGTCGCCTATCAGCACATACCCCCGACCACCAAAGTATTCGGAATCGTGCCGTCAGATTGATTATAGTATGTATAGATACATTGTAATTGTGGACGCAATTTGTTCACATTGTTATCCGGCTAACTTTCAAGGTGAAACGCCAGGGATGTGTTGTGCTAATGGCAAAGGGAGCTTAGTAGCATTAAAAACTCCATCCGAACCATTGTATTCATTAATTTTTGGGAAATCTCAAACGTCGAAGCCTTTTATGAGTCATGTTCAATAATACAATTTTACAATTCAAATGACATATTTTAGTGCTACAAAAATTATTATACTTTTGCAACCTCTTGCTGTTGGCAGTGAAAAAGTTGTCATATTTGATTGAAGCTGTGATCTTAACTGCTAAATCAAAAGGAGACGTTTTTTGAAACCGCGTATCCTTATGATACCAACTGATATGCCATTTCAATTCAAACGATTACAATTAAGTTTTAAAATAAATTTTTTAAAAAATTAATTTGAAGTTAAAATTAAAGTTTATTATTTTTTCTCTTTATACGTTGCGAAGCACAATAGAGCTAGTTAGTATGAGTATATGTACATACAATATATATATATATATATATATATTTATATTGCAAAATCAGCGCCAATTTTCCAATTTTCCAATTAAGGTTTCTGTTAGGAATTTCTGCCGGGCTAAAAGAATATCTGTGCAAATTTTTACGTCTTTCCGTGCTGTGGCTCGACCGTAATGGAGAGACATAACGAAAGAGAGTTTCATTCTTATATGTCTATAAGATTATTACGATTCCAACCAATTATCTGTAGATTAATCTTAATACCCTGGCTATGTACCTATCTTTATACAGTTGACTTAACTGTTTAACCTTTACATGTTTAAAGAGGATCTCCGTGGCGAAATCATGGTACCGGCAGCTAAGAAACTCGAAGACTCCATACATCTGGCTGAACTTTGTGTTGATCTGTTGCAACAAAACGAAGAACACTATGCAGAGGTATGTAAATAAAAACACAGTAATAACATGTTTTGTTTTTTTTTTCTTATGTAAGTATATACTTTATACTCTTTCCAGCTAAATATATTTGTACTTGTATAATTAAAAAATGTAAATATATTTACAGTTGAGGTATTGTGTATGCATAATATTATTTACAACATGCATAGTAGGTACTATACTCACATATGTTATTAATATAGAAGAATGAACGCATTTATAAACTTACCTTACTATATAAAAATATGTGTATTAGGGTGAATCAAAATTTTTTTTTTTTTTCGATTGGTACTCCTCTAAGAAAGCCTGTCCAAATATGAGATTTTAATTGTAACGGGAAAGTTCTCCTACATACAGTTTTCTATTTTTTCTTATTATCAGATAGAAAAATTTATATCTCGCTTCCAACTACTTGAAGAAATAACTTGGTCCTTAGATTTTTTAGGAAATTGAATGCTCTACAAAAAAGGTCTGCTTAGATTTTTTCGTAAATCCAACCGTTTAAAAGATATTAACAGTTAAAGTTTGATTATTTTTGGAAAAATTCTTTAGATAGACGAAAATGTTAATGCCATTTTTTGTTTTAATATTAAAAATGTCTGATGGGTTCGCTCTAAAAAAAAACTGCCTTCTTCAGAAGCAACAATCGGTATAACCCATATAGTATGTAAGTATGCATGCATACAAAAATGAGTGTTCTCCCGCAATAGCTGTATGCTGTTATTTTTTTTTGATTCTTATATGAATTTTGAACAAATGCTTATGATTTGATATATAGTTTTGGTATTTATGGATTGTATTGACTTTTAAAATAAAAAGATAAAAAGTATCCTATGTCTGTCCCCTGGTTATAAACTAACTCCTACCAATTTTCAGCGAAATGTAATAAATGAAGTACGGCTCGGCCGAACCATCTACTAATAGCCCAAACGCCCAAACCCTAAATCTTTGGTTTGGATGGTGAACCCGTTCTTAAATTGTAATATTGCAACGAAAAGTGGCATTTCTATATATATATGTCAAATAAATTTCATTGGAAAAAATAACGAATTTAAGACTGCTTTCTCAATTTCTGGTTACCAGCCTTTCTGTTCAGTTAATAGAGTTGTCCGCTTAATAAGATTCTTCTTAATAAACCTTAACAATGTGCATGGTTAATGGAGATGCCTGCTTAATAGAGCGTCCATTTAATAAAGCTTTCAGTCTATTTTTTATTTGTGAATTGTTTTTACTATCCCATCTTCTAAGTTGGTTCGAACTGATCACAGTGTGCTAAATTTTACTAAAATCGGTTAAGTAGTTTAGAAGTTCCTTGCGGACAAACAACGTGACATGCACTTTTTATATATAAAGATAGATTGTTATTTTTCTTGCTAGAGAGCTCCGATAATAAATGCGCCCGATCGCTCCTACCGCCCGGGCGGCCGGTACTGCCGAAAACGCTAAGTCCGGCAATTTTATCTTCGCAAAAATTAATCTAAATCATATGCCATATAGGCCTATATTAAATCAACAATGTATTTAAGGTATTTTATAAGGTGTAATGCTGTATTGGTTAAAATAGTTTCGAAAATTAGCCATTATTTATTATTTAAAGTAAATTACAAAAAAATGTTATATCCATTATTTTCAATCGGTACAATACTTGGTACTTTATATTGATAAATCTCGTAGGGTTCAGCCTGTGTTTGCAATGTAAACGGAAAACATTTAATTGTTTACGACATTAGAAACCTCAAAAATAACAGTATTTCTCCACTATTCAATGGATGCTATTATACATATAAACCATCCTCTTCAATCACCCTATCCATTAAAAAAAAAAACAAATTAAAAACAAAAAAACAGGATTTAAGCATACATAGAGAAATAGGGACAAAGAAAGCGACTTTTTATTATACTATGTAGTGATACAAAAACATAAGTAGTTCTATATTTTCGCATTCTAAAACAAATTATAAACATATATGGGAGTATATTAAATTTTCAAACAGTAGTAGCCAATAGTTGTTATTTGACGTGCGTTGAACAGGCATTGCAAGTTTGCTTGAGAAAACAGAAAAGGCAGTTCAATTATACTCATAAGGGGAAGATGAGCTAATTTGTAATGCTAAGCAAATTTCAATATTTAATAATATTTTGCCAGTATTGATACTGCATTGTCTTCGATAAAAGATACGATCAGTTGAAACTAGTTATTAAAACTTTTGGATTTTAATTAATATGACTTATGTAGCCGTAAATATAGCTAATCCAATTTTTTTTTTACATAAATAAAGAAAAAAGAGATTACAAAAGCTAAGAAACCAATTGTGAAAAAATATTGTTTATATAGATTATATCTTTTTGCAAAACTGAATAAAACTATTTTGTTATACATGATTGTTTTTTGAAAAATTTCAAAATGATTGATGCATGAGAATCGATAATTAAGCACGTTTGGTTCCAAAATCACTAAATTTGTTCGAAAAACAGTGTTGCGTTAACGTTTGTGAAACAATGCTTTCTGACCAGGATGTCATGAAACGTATTATTACTGGCGATGACCCTGGGATCTATGCTTACGACCCGGAAATATACAATCAATCGGCCGAGTATCGTGGCAAATATGAGCCGTTATGTTGACAGTTTTCTTCAATTATCGAGGTGCGGTGAATTTTATGAAGGGATTCAATGCGAGCAATATCGCGGAAAAAGCTAGTCAGGGGTGTTGTGGGATCCAAGACAGAATTGCTTAGCTGTCAGAATTGCAAACCAATTTTCAATAGTGTCACAGAATCTGTTTGGATTTTCGTCTTTTCAAACATAAGCAAAACCAATATTCGAGTCAGCTATTTACTAATGTGACTAAACTTGTAAATGAATACAATCCTATTAAAGTTTTTAATAAGTGCCGAATTAAAGAAGGATTTTAACAGATAACATTCGACGAATGAATAAAGACGCATTTGGGTGTAAAATTACATTTATTACGTTTTGTAAAACTAATATCATTAAATATTCGTATTATTTTTCCAAAAATTCTATAATTAAGACATTTCATGTTTAATCCTTTTTTGCTCCTAGAGAAATAAAGATAAATAAACTCGTAATAATAAAATAACTTGATTTCTTTACATACATTTCAAATGTTAGCAAGAAGTTTTGCTTTCTTTCCGATAGCAAAACCGATAAAACTGGTTTCCGTGACACCCAAAACCGATACAAATTCTGTTTCGAATATCAAACAAATAATATCTAAATTCGTGACACCTACTACCCTTTTTTGATCAGCTTCAGTTCTGATTCCGACAACTATCAAATTCCACAACACCCCTGAGTAATTTATAAATAATCACTAGTAAACTTTTTTGATATGAATTATGCGAACTTTACGCTTTTGTACTTGTTTTTTGTTTATGTAAAAAGAAAGTTTGATAAGCCATGTTACTACTAAATACATATAAAACGGGTTTTTCAAAGGGATGATATGGTATTTTTTTTCATTGTATTGAGTGATGTTTACAATTTCATCATAGAAAGATATACGCAAGATCGACGTTAACAAATTATTCAATTTTAATTAAAAATAATCGGTTTCCAATTGCAATTTTTTCATTTTTGGGTCGTCTCACTTTCATCCGAGTGGTACTGTAAATAAACAAAACTGTTGAGCAACCATTACATACATACACATATGTACCTCAATAGAGACAGTTTTTGGTTTTGTGGAAACATCGGTCCGTAATTCTTTTGAAATGAAGCTGGCGACATCATTACTATCAATGGAGAGCGGTGTCTCCTTTACTAACGTAGACACCGCTTACGCGATAATAGCCGAGTTAACAGCAGCGCGCCAGTCGTTTCTTCTTTTCGCAAGGTGGAGTCAATTGGAGGTTCCAAGCGAAGCCAATTCTTCTCCAACGGAGTGTAGGTCTTGCTTGTTGTCCATTCGAACGACGTGATCCAGCGTAGCCACTGTCTTTTAAGTCGCTGAACTATGTCAATGTAGTCGTATATCTCATACAGATCATCGTTCCATCGAATGCGATATTTGCCGTGGCCAATGCGCAAAGGACCATAAATCTCCCACAGAATCTTTCTGTGGAAAAATCGTAAAGTCGATTCATCAGATGTTGTCATTGTCCTTGCCTCTGCACCACACAGCAGGACAGGAATTCATCTTCCGCAGAACCTTTCTCTCGAAAACTCGTATTATCAATTGTTGATGTTGTCATCGTCCATGCCTCTTCACCACATAGCAAGACGGAAATAATGATTGACTTATAGAATTTGGTATTTGTTCGTCGATAGAGGACTTTACTTCATAATTGCCTACACAGTCTGAAGTCCCGCCTGTTGGCAAGGGTTGACACTGTTGTTGGTGTTGATACTGATCCCAAATTGGAAGAAATTATATACGACTTTAAAGTTATGACTGTCAACAGTGACGTGAGAGCCAAGTCGTGCGAGCCAAGTCGTGCGACGACTGTTTGTTTAAAGAAAGGAGATATTTCGTCTTGCTCTCGTTAACTACCAGACCCATCTGTTTTACTTTCTTATCCAGTCTGGAGTCTGGAAAAAGCAAAACTAACGGCGCCGATGTTGAAGCCAATTAAATCAATCGGCGTACGCCGTAAAGCGTACTTGTATAGAAAATTGTACCTGATCGATTACGCCCTGCAGCTCGAATTATTTTCTCCAGCAGCAGACTGAAGAAGCTGCACGATAGGGAGTGGCCTTGTCTGAAACTTCGGTTGGTGTCGAACGCCTCGGAGAGGTTCTTCCCGATCCTGACGGAGCTTTTGCTGTTGCTCAACGTCAGTTTACACAGCCGAATTAATTTTGCGGGAATACCAAATTCAGACATAACGGCATAGAGGCAGCTCCTTTTCGTGCTGTCGAAAGCAGCTTTGAAATCGACGAAGAGGTGGTGTGTTTCGATTCTCCTTTCACCGGTCTTTTCCACGATTTGGCGCATGGTGAATATCTGGTCGGTTGTTGATTTGCCAGGTCTAAAGCCACGCTGATAAGGTCCAATCAGTTTGTTGACGGTGGGCTTTAATGTCACCCAATAAGCTCGATAGAACCTTATATGTGATGTTTAAGAGGCTTTTATTACGGTAGTTAGCACAGATTGTGGGGTCTTTATTTTTGTGGATTGGACAGAGCACACTTAAATTCCAATCGTTGGGCATGCATTCGTTCGACCATATTCTACAAAGAAGCTGACGCATGTTCCTTATCAGTTCTTCGCCGCTGTGTTTGAATAGCTCAATCGGCAATTCATCAGCCCCGCAGTTTTGTTAATTTTCAGACAGGTAATTTCTGCTCGAACTTCAATGGAACGTCTGCTCCATCGTCATCGATTGAGAAATCGTGTTCGCCATCTTCTGTTGTTATGATTTCACTGCCATTCAGCAGGCCGGAGACCTCCCTCAGTCACTCTGAAAGTTTTACAAGAGTATGCTCTAGTTTTGAAAACTTCTGTTAGTCGCCGCATGTTTTCGTAGAATTTTCTAGCATTACCCCTATCAGGCAGCTTATCAAGCTCTTCGTACACACGCATTTCGACCTCCCGTACGTGTTGTGGTCGATTGTAACGTTGCGAGGTAGGCAGTCTGCTTTCTATTCGTTGCGACAACTCACTCCTCATTGTACCAGCTGTTCCTTTGCTTTTTCCGACTAGCAATGATTTCCGTGGTAAGAAGCTTGAAATGCCGTTCCACAGTTCCCTTATACCGAGTTGTGGACAAGTGCTCTCAGAGAGCAGGAGGGCTAGTCGAGAAGAAAATCGCTCGACCGTCTGTTGTGATTGGAACTTCTCGACGTCGAACCTTCTTTATGGAAACTAGTACTACAGATAACCAAATTTCGGGCTCCAGTGAAGTCTACCCATTTGGGGATGCTTCCTCGTAGAGGCTGAATTTACAGACCATTCTGCCAAAGTTACCTTCTTTTCTCAATCCTTCGTTAAAGTCGCCAAGTACAATTTTGACATCGTGGCGGGGACAGCTCTCATAAGTGTGCTCCAAGCGCTCATATAAGGCATCTTTGGTCACATCGTCCTTCTCTTCCGTCGGGCGTGGGCTCAAATCAGCGATATGTTGAAGAACTTCCCTTTAATGCGGATTGTGGTCAGACGTTCATTCACCGGGGTGAATGCCAGGACTCTGCGACGGAGTCTCTCTCACACCACGACTCTCACACCGAATTTTTGCTCCTCGTTTCAGGGCTTATCCTGTCCATCGCACTTCTTGGATGGGGATGATGTCAGCCTTTATTTTCACAAGGACATCAACCAGCTGGGCAGTCGTCATCAAAAGAGGGATTCTCTTCCGAGGCTGTTTATTGCTTTTCGTTGGGTGCGTTTTTTACGTGGTGGGTCCCAAACTCAACGCGCAACCCTATGTAGGGTTCGCTTTTTCACTTAAGCTCGCCTTCAATCGGATGTTTGTTGGCTACCCAGAGGATACTTAATATAAGACCGGAAATAGTAAGCTGCTTGAGCCATTTGTAAAATAATCGGCCACTTCCAAGTAAATGACAATCAAAAAACTTTCCTCACTTGCGTGAACTTAAACACATTTCTCCATTCTCCGGTATAGATCGATGATAACCAACTTTTTATGGCCACAATAGAAAAAAATTGACCTCGACAGCAAGAAAGGGCTAGTTTGGATTTTCGATTATTTCAAGAGATTGTGACATTGAATGTTATCCAAAAAGTTAGATTACTAGGCCATTTGAATGATGTTACATTCGGAACTTAATCGTATCGCTTGTATTTCACATTAAAGAAACGAAAACATTTGGATTTTCATTGAGGATTAGTACGTTTTTTTTTAAGAAATTATATCACTTTTGTTGGAAAACTTCTATTTTTAGAAATAGATATATAAGTTTTAAAACAAGTGAACGTGTCATATGTTAATATAACTAGGTGCATGTAAACTGTATTTATTCACTGTAAGTAACAAAGTTACGCAATTTATGTAGTACAAGCTTTTAGCAAAAATTTTCTCATAGAAGTACACCACAAGACTTTGAAATTCAATTTGTTCAAATGAATTTAAAACGAAGTAGCACAACTCTTAAAACAGTTGTGTATGATTTCTCCAAATTAAAGGCACGAAAATATTTAAATAACATATTTTTTTTTATTGTACCACTAGTTATAATATTTGTTCAATAATTATGTTAAACGTTTGGAATATAAGTGTTTTTTAATGAACTGAATAACACAAAAAGTATACATTATACAATAAAGCTTAAAGCGTAGAATTTGGCATTTTTCTCGGACGGTAAATTTTCTTGCGCCGTCCCTGTTTTTTAAAATTAAATAGTCAGTCTGCATTGATAACTTTAAAAAAATGTCGTGGTTTATGGTACCCAATCATAAAGCGGTTACTTCAGAGACATTTTTTTGAGCAGACGACAAGGCCCGGCTTACTAAAATATATATGTATATTTATATAAAGCGTTTTCATGAGGTATAAAGTTTTTCCTAAAAATAGATTGTGACACGTTAACTGTATCATCCCTATAATTAAAGTTAATATTTCTGGTTTTAATCGTTATACGGCTAAAAAAGCTATTATTGAAGTTTGTTAGCATAACTTTGTTAGCTTACCATGCGTTTACATTTAACCGCCATAAGCATTATTTTGATTCAATTACATCTGCGAAAATCAGGTGATATATAATAATTAAAATTTCATATGAATATTTTACTTTACAGATAACTAGTAGGTGAAGTGCCCGTAGCTGATTTTTTCTCCAAAAATATCGGTCAAAATTTGGGGTATATTATTGAAATTCAGAGATAATCTTTTCCTGATAATAGTGTGTACTTGAGTCGAAACTGGTAAAATCGGGTTAATACTTACATTATATGGGGGCTATACCTTATATAAAGATTTTCGTACTTTTGTTTGTAGTACCTTAAATAGATAAAAACGGGCCAATAGTCCCGTATACCTAATAAACGAATTTCAAATATCCGGTTGCATTCAGTTTTGGATATGCTTCAGTTTAATTCCGAAAATGTGTGAATTTGGTTGAAGAATTACTCTAAACTCTTATATATAATATCTATATAAAGATTTTCTTTATTCTAGCTATACAATACCTTATATTAAATAGGCATGCGTTTTGTAACAGTTTACTTGTGAGTCTGAATTTATTTGTAGTATGTTCTTCATTTTATATATTTTATAAATGTAAGTACTTAACTATTGTTGTGTATATTGATGTACATAAGTGTGAATATGTATTTTATTTTTACTGCATACTTCAAATACCAATGAGTGTTATGTACTGTCTTCGGCATATTACTTGATATATGTACATGTTCAAAGATATTTGAATATTTTAGCGAGGGAAAGAATTGTTATTAGTGGACTGTATGTATATGACTGACACTTAAATTTAATTTTCTTAAATTTAGTTTTCGATGCTTCTTCTCCTTGACTTTTGTGCTTGGTGTTACCGTCGCCATTTATTTACATTTGCCTCGTCTACACCAAGTTGCTTTTTGGTTGTCGTCTGGTAATGCCGTCTACGCATAGGTCGCCATCGTCTGTATAGGGAGGTAGGTAGGAGTGCAGCTGTTGTCTATCGGGTTCAATTAGCACTAACACTATTCGTAGAATCTTCTGTATCTGCTGTCACATTTCACCTTCTCTCTTGAACCATTTTGAGGTTTCGATAAAGCTACTTATGTCTGATACGAGTATGCTTTTATTAGAAATCCTACTATCCTACTCCGCAGTCCATTTTGGACCCGTCGGTATAGACTGAGATGGTATTCTCTTCCCCTATTGAACCTCTTCTCCATTCTCGTCTAGAGGTTATCCTCACCTGGAAGTGTCTATCGAAGTCCAGCTTTGGGAGAATGTAGTCTGATTTATTAATGATGAGATTATTTAGAATTACACTATGTCCGTAGTTCTACTGATTCCAACCACCCAATTATTTTATTCTTATAGCCGCAAAAGCTGCTGTTTTTTTTAGCTCTGGCCACCATACCAGAGCTCCATATGTAAGAATAGGTCTTATGACTGCCGTATACTTCCACACGATTATATTCATGCTGGCGATTCTCTTGCAAGTATAGTTGGTCATGTATGCTTTATTTATTCTTTCTTCTATATTTATTTTCCAGGACAGTTTTGTGTCAATCTCCACTCTCAAGTATTTAGCTGTGGGGGATAGAGTGAGTGAGTGAGTTTAGTACCGGAAGTAGAAACTGAGGGATTTTGGTTCTGCTTGTGAATAGCATCAATTCTGTTTTGTTCGGGTTACCACTTAGTTCATTGTTCTTAGTCCATAGGTTTAACCTTCGTATTGCTTTTTGCATAATCTCGCTGACTGTTGAAGGAAACATGCCTGATACCAACAACACTATATCGTCTGCATATGCTACTCCTTTTACTCCTCCACCGTTTAGTTGGAGTAGTATTTCGTTCAGCGCTACCCATAGAAGACGCGAGAGGACCCCTCCTAGAAGAGTCCCTCTACTCACATAACTTATTTGTCGATAGTATCCATCTGCACACAGTGTCATCTATGTCACTATGTGTCAGAGAATTAATTATAGTATTTACTTCTACAATTGAAGGGGCCCTCAATGTCTAGAGAAGCAGACATGGTGTATGGTTTGTATTGTAAGGATTTTTCAATTACACTTGTCACCTCGCGAAGGGCAGTTTCGGTTGACCGGCCCTTTAAGTGCGTATGTTGGGAATCCGATAATTTATTCGCCATTATTGTTCTTAAATGTAAGTCTATTGGCCTTTCTAGGACCTTCGGCATAAAGGAGGTGAGGCTTATATGTCTAAAATCTTTGGCATTACCGTGTGTTCTTCTGACTGGTTTTAGAAGGAACACTACTTTAATTCTTTTCTAAACTTCTTGGTTGTATAGCTTTGTATAGATCTTCAAGCCTTTGAACCAATGGTGTCACCAGTTTTTGCAACATTATGGCCATAATCCCGTCAGGACCTGCCACTTCAAAAGTTGCAAAACTATTTATGGCATATTTGATTTTGCTTTTGTCTATAAGTTCCTCCAGAGACTCTTTTGCCGAAGAGGTCCAGTCAGTTTCCTCCGCTCTAATGTAAGCAGTATTAATATGATCTTTGGATAGCATTTTGCTCAGAATACAGGTTTCTCTGCAACTTACTATCAATGTGCAAAAAGATCGCCATCGTTTTTAGCTTTCCTGACTGCTTTTTTGTATCTTTTCATAATATCTTTACATGGCAGCCAGAGTTTGGTTCTAAAACTCTCATTGAAAGCTTTCCTTAGTTATGTTCTCAAATTCTTGAGTTTTCTGTTCCACTAAGGAAGAGACTTTCTCTTTTTCAGAATTGTGGATTTGTTGAAAGTTGTGGTTGAGATTTTTCCCAACTTCTTTACCTCTGAATCTAGTTCCTGAGGATTACTAATACTCTTATTGCCTCCCTTTTCAAGGCATTTTGTTGCTATACTGGTAATTTTTTTCCACGCTGTTCTTCTAGGGAGAGCAGTACTATATTTCTCGCGGATGCTGAAGAGTATCCAGGAGTGATCCGACATGGAAGGCTCTTCGGATACCCTCCAGGTATCCACAACGAGACATTCTGTGTCTGTTGATAGCGTGAGGTCCAGCACTTCTTCCCACCCCGGAAACCTATCAGAGCTTGGGAAAATAAAGGTTCTCTTATTGCTCTTGTTGAATATACTTAGATTGTTATTCAGAGTATACTGCAAGAGTGGCTCGCCTCTGATGTTTATACGCCAAATAGTGTGCCTCGCGTTGCATCACACCCTATTAGGACATCTTCCTTCCTGTTGTCCTCTACTAGTCCGGTGAGCGGTGCCGGTGGTGTGTCTTCGTCATGAGCCACGCAGGCCGAAACCAAGAAGAAGGGATTTTCCTTATGTTCCACCTTTACCACTGTGTTATCGGCTGTGCTGTAATAAGGACAAAGAAATGCATTTATAATTCTATTGATAAGAATGCATGCCTTAGGTTTAGTTGCTGTTGTTTGGCCCTTTAATGGTGTCTTCATTGACCAAGAGCTCCTGATTTAGGCTGATGTCGATGCCCCTCTCATTTATGAGGGTTGTGAGGTTCGCTGTAGCACTCTTCGAGTGCTGCAGGTATATCTGTATGCATCTTAAGTTATTGGGCATCTCGGATTTCTTTGATGCCCATATTCCGCAGCAACTGGCTGGCGTCGTCGACCTCTTCCGTGTCGTCTTCGACAGCTGATTTGTCGCTTTGGAAGATTCTAAGCCTGGCCTTGCGAATTCCGAAGCTGCCTCAGCAACTGTGGTACCGGCTGCCTGGTCTCTTGCTATCTTTCCCAGTATGAAGACTGCTCTCTGATACCAGTTTTTCCTCAGCTGATTCTGGGATTCATGCTCATTTTTGAGCTCATGGCAGCTTTGGAGGTGTACTTTGACTGGTATGTCCGGCAGTACCTCCAGCCAGGAGACGAGTAATTCGTCCCCTTCGGATTCCGTTATAGGATTGCTATAAGTCATGTCATTTCCCTTAGTCATTGCTGTTGTCGTCAATTTGGATTATTGTTGTTGTTGTAGTAGTTGTTGTTGTATTGTTGGTTTCGTTCATATTTGGTCCCACGAGTAAGCCGGAAAGGGTTGGTCACTCGTCCACAGAGCCGGTATGCGTAGAGAAGGCATTTATACCTCCGACCCCGGACATCGAAGGGGACCGTTCGCGATCAGCTATTGATTACCGCCCGCTGACCATTCAGCCATCGGCACGGGTACCTCAACACCTTGGCTTAGGGTGGTGCTGGTGCGGGTATCCTCATATTTCCACAATATTAGATGGGCGTAAAAGGTTTATTCATCCATATTACTATTGCGGGAATTATGAGATGTCCCTCTTAGTTCGTAAGAATAGAGTCCGTTTCCTTGCGATGCACACTTTACTCTTACTAAAGCCCCTTTGCCACGACAAGGCAACCAACATCAAGGGAGCGTCTATATAATATTCTTCCTTTTCCAGTAAGATTTGATTTTTGATTTTCTTCTTTATCCTCTTATGTGTCAACTTCGTCATTGTCTTCTAAAATATGTCCTATTACTTCAGCATAGTCCTCACCTTTAAATATTCCAACTTTAAAACGAGTATATTTGACCAATTTAAAAAGATAATACAATCTTTAACTTTTCGTCTGACTTTATAACATTTTCATGAAATTTAGCGTATTTCCTTCTTTAATATTAAACCGAAAGGGAGCAAAATGTGGTTATGAATCTAAGTGTGTATAGAACCTAGAATACACAGAAATTATTAAGATACCCAGCAGTATTCTGCGATAAAAAGCTGAATAACTTATCGAAATATTTATTGGAATAGTTTTTAGTAGGCAGACTTAATTTCTTTTATTTGAATACTTTTAACTTGTCTTCTTTGATACGATCTCAAGTGCCTTTTATTTTATTTTTTTACGTTTTTGTTCTTAACATGTTCAAAAGATGTGAATGACTACGACACAGGTTAAGGGGTTAGGTGTGTTCCAGACGTACAAAAAAAGGTATTTTTACAATGTTACATATTTGAAAAATGTGTTCTGAAAATTTAATATAAACATGTTTAAAATTCAGTCGTTGAGAACTCATCTCCCTGTGTATCTCACAAAAAAGTGCTCTTGCCGAGGACAGCATAACTTATTATTGGTTCATCGAAAATTAAATAACCAAACATATTCCGTCAATTCATGTTACGGGTACGCACGGCACAGTACGGGATTTACCGTTTGTGAACGTAGGAAATAGAAAATAAATTAAAATTTTCCTTTTTTCTCAGACCTTGAACAAAAAATCTAATTTTTTGGTCGAATTATCGCCATTTATTTGTTTAAAAGAAATAAGTTACAATGAATCAAAAAATCCTTCGAATACTAGACGAAAATTTACTATATAGTATATATTGTTATTAGATTTTTTGAAATTTTCAAACTCACTTAACCGCTTAAAGTTGAACAATATATCGGTACCATAATGTAAACTTATATATGTACGTATTTACATAAGCCGTGTCGCTTATAATGTAAAGTATTATAAATTACTATCGGCTATTGCGTGAAATGATATTTATAGATAACTAGCTGACTCCGCAGCCGTTGTGCTGCGTATAATTATGCTTTTTGAAATGAATAGAAAGTTGAATTTATTCATCACTTTTTTGTGATTTTGCTACATTTTTTGAATGTAACGCAGCTTGATAAACAATATTTTTTGGTTTCTGTTCCGTTGCGTAAATGTACAGAGAAGATGGTTTTCCTCGTGAGCACTCTAGGTATATCTGGCCGTGTGAAAAACATAGCATTTCCAAATTTATGCCACACACTATGCGACCATCCTTTTGTCCTGTTGATTGTCATCTCAAATGCAATTTTCACTGGAAACGGGTACGTTTGAGCTAAAATGGCAAATAGTTTGAACTCAAAGGGGTTCGTAGAATCCAGTATTCCGCCCCCTTATATTCGATAGCTGCGTCACAATCAGTCGGGTTTCATTACGACATTAATTACGATGTTCCGATAAACATTCGTGATGAGCTCATCTTTCGTGAAATGATAAACGGTAGATGGAATTGATATCAAACCACCGGAAGTATCAACCGGAATTGACCCATTTCCAATTCTTAACGAATACGATGTAAAATGTCTTCGGCAATGTATTTTTTTTCATATCCCATAATTGTCGCGGATGTGATATATACGATATACGTAAAAAGTGTGCAAACTTCATTTGCATTCAAAGTAGCTAACGCATCGTTCATCGTTTGATTCCAGTGATTATGCTTGCTTCTCAAAAAGTTGCGGACCATTTCAGTACGCAATGACTCAATTGAAGTTTAATCGCGAATATTAATCTATAGCAACCGAAGATAGAATCAATCGCCGTTTTTCAGGTGTATTGTGGAATTCGTCCTAATGCATTGGTTGAGAACACACCTGGATGTCCATCTACTGGTTGGCCTGGCTTTCTGCGTAACCATTTCTTTGACGATGCATTCCATACATCATATCGAGACATTTCCGAATAGAGCAATGTTCTCTCAAACGGATCCCAGACGAAAGTTGAGAAAAAACTTGTCAATGTTAATTTTGTTGCTGGCGGTGTTTCCACTGGCTGTAATATATTCTCTGGGTTGTGATGCATAATAGTCGTAAAAAGTTCCTGAATTGCAAAAATAAATATCCTATAAAGCGCTTTATTGCAGCTTACGTATCGACCCATTTGATACTTGCTGATCTCATTTCGTTCAAGGCCAATAACCGCCATGTTGTGTTGGTGATGCATTTGCAAACGTATTTGATTGGTTTAACCAAACTGCAATATTCAACATTGACATGAATTTTGAATGTAAATTAGACAATAGTGGTGAACAGTACGATCCATATGTTGTCAACTGCGATATTCACTCCTCTAAATTAAATGTTCTGCCTATGTCGTCTGGTGAGCGACGCCGATCCACTCTATTCATCATTATCAGTTTGTGTTTCCGAAAGAAAAGCATAGTGTTTCCCGCATTCATTGTCAGACATACAAACCAAAGTGGGATTATGGTGTCCGCAAGGTCCATGAACCATATTGCTTTTCACCATTTCGTATAATACTGGATCTCTCTCTGGATCATGAATTTCCGCAGAAATTAGTACATCAATTTGATCTGGTGTAACCACCATCCACAACCCAAAGATGAATGTGCGGCAAACCTATTTTTTGCTCCTCAACAGAGATCATGTGCCTTGGGCTGCCAATGTATACTGATCCCAAAAAGAACGCCGACCGATATTAGCGCGACCTCTTCGTGGCATCGTAACAAATTTCAATCTGTAATTGATCACTTTGTTTAAATAATTTTTCTTTTAAATAGCCGTAAAGCAAACGACAAATTTGAACGATTCAAATAATTTAAAAACCAAACAAAAAAATAAAAATATGGTATGAAAAAAAGTTAGTTTTTGGAATTGTCCAATTTTTCGACTTTTCTTCACGAAGACCATACGCTTTTTTTATTTTTAAACCCTCCACGATCCACAGCAAATAACCTCTGAAAATTTTATCAAGATTGGTTCAGCCGTTCTTCAGCATTATCGTTACTAACAAACATTCATTCGTTTGTATGGGAAAAAGAATAGGGCTGTTTTTAGGGGCTTTCCGGCAATTGTTTGTATTTTTCTCGCCGTAAAAACCATCTTTAAACTTCAATGAGCATTTCAGAAAAAGAATTGGTCAAATTGGTTCAGGCGTTGTTGAGTTATGCGCTTAGCAACACATTTTGCGATTAATTCTTTTATTATAGATATACGAACTCTATATGAAGTTGTCTTGTAAATGCTTTGATAGGTTTGTTTTTAACATACAATTTGGCATTCATACTGGTTGTTTATAATTTACAATCTTATTTATTTTTAGCAATTATATTATATAATTACTACTAATAATTTTAAAAATTGTAATTTATTTTTCAAAACTTATGTCGTCGCCCCTTGGCCGGAATACACTTTTGCCAAAATTTTTTTCAAGCGAATCACGTTTAATTAAGGCGATTTTCGTGAATTTTTGTAAAAGAACTTCGAACTTCGTTGAACGCAATACGGTATATTTTTTAGCTATATTTTAAGATTTTTTTTTTATAAAAATGTTGAAAAATAACATAACTGTGTTGTCTTCGGTGGTGCAAAAAAAAGTGCCCCAACTGCTGACAAGAGTAGGTGAAACAAAAAAATTCAAAAAGTTTATTAAACTTAAAGCTATTTCCTATACAATGACCTACCTATATCAGAAATTAACAAAATGGCGGGATTTTGAAAACAAATTCGTTTTTTTAGGTAAAAAATGGTCGCTTTTTTAATGCCGGATTGACAATTTTCAACCAATCAAAGAGATCGTATGTCATTGTATAGTAAAAGTATTAACAATACTCAGTTTTAATTTGAAGTTGATCGGTTAATTTCTCGTTGACAGTTTGAACGGCCCGAAGGAACTCGGAGTGCCCCACACCTCGAAGAAAACTTTCACGATAATGATGATTTTTGACCTACTCTGACTTGGATTTTTTGGCTTCAGCGCATCTTTGTCACGATATTCGGTCGATTGTTCGTCTGTTTCAGTGAAGTGAGCATAGATCCAAGACTCATCGTCAGTAATAATACATTACATTGTTTTTCGAAAAAATTTAGGCCCAAAACATTTACGACCCTCTTTGAATAATCTGTCTTTTCCAACAATCTGAACGTTTCGGAAATTTAATTTAGCACACAAATTTATGAAACTTCTTTGTTGATTATTTCAACGCATCGTAAAAATCGCCGAATGCATAGACAAACGTACAATAAACACTAATGATTATTTTGATGTGAAACCTAGCAAGAAAATATTTCGACGAATGGGTTTTCGCGCTACTATGAGCATTGAATTTATAACACGAATACGTATAAGTATAGTACATAATAATAAGAATAATAATGTTTCGAATCGAACAAATCACAAAAGTTGTTTAAACAGATTGGCAGCACTTGTGGTGCAACCTTGCGCTATTATATTCTCTAAGGAATGTGCAATTCTGCTGCTTTGTTAGAGAAATATTTCCTTTCGCCATAAAAAAAACTAGTGACCCCTCAAGAACCATTCAATTCCCTTGACATTCAATTAATAATTCGACCAAATAAAAATAGAATGGTATGATATACCAAAACTATAACGTATCCCCCGATAATGATGATATCAGATTGAGTAGCTAACTTTTTATTAATATTTAAGAAAAAGCAATTTAAAAAATCTTCGTATTACCTTTATTGAGAGTAATTTGCCATTTAAGCAATTTACAGTAATAAAACTCGTCTAAAACTTGAAAAAAAAAACTTGGAGAATTGAAAAAGCAGACGGTTAGATCACTTGAACGAACACACTATTTTGTATAGAATTCACCTCTCTAATTTTGTTAATAAACGGTGCTTTAGTTTCGAAAATTTTGAAAATATGTGCGAAAAAATTTTCAACAGAGTCTGTTTAGGTAAGGCTAGCCGCTCTCTCGTTATGAGGGTTCTAACAGGCCACTTAGGTATCCACGCTGTAAGGTTGAGAATTGTACCGTGCTTATGCAAGTACTTCCATGTTACGTCGAAGGTCGAACAACAGTAATCGTCTACAAGAATATACTAAGAGTGCAAAATTACGTCGTCATCTTGTCACAATGATAGGAATTGTAACTGGACGCTGCACTATTACTACCCATTTTTAGCCCATGCGATGAGGCTAAGATTTTGGAGGACGCAAATTGCATAAGTTGCATAGAGGAGGTTTCGAGAGACTCAGGTTGAAGTATCTCGGTAGTCATACATTCTAGAAATCAGGGAAATTGTCTGCAATTGCTTTTAGCTAACTCAACAAATAAATGACTCAAGGCGCTTTGTAAGTTTACTACATATCAATGTTTCGAAGATGTATTTCGCAATATTGCTCATTGTTTTTGGCAAATAGTGTACCACGAAATACAGGTATTATGTATCTAGTGATGGGCGTTAAATTAAATATATAAACATTGGAGTGACAATAAGGGTAACACAGTTGTATTTTTAATTCGAAAGCCAATTACAAAGATTTGTATGTTTATATAAACACTAGATATATTAATTATATATTCGTATGTAATGTACATAAAACATATATATGCATATGTATATTTAAATGTATATACCTTATAGCTTCGAAAGCATGAGAAAAAGAATAAGGAAAAAAAGGAAGGTCAAGCAACAAAAGTGGAAATAACCGAAGCAGCTTCATTGGTCGGTGCGGGCCAAGGTACCAACGGACCCGGAGCATCAGCTGCCGCTGGTATCGGCAGTAATGATGGCGATTCTGGAAAATCCGCTCCAGAAGCGGGAGCTACCGGAGCAGATGGAGCAACAGCTTTTCGCTACTGCATGCCAACACATGCAGTATTCACCTCACCAGTACCAACGGCATGTACCTGTATATAAAATCAACTAATGTTTTCATTCTATTTGCATCCAATCACCTAGCAAGAAATTTGATTAAACTATGTCAATGCTTACATAGTTTCGATTTATAAGATTGCATATACACATATGTACATATGTTAAATTTGCATCAGTCACTAAGAAGTACGTAGATAATTTTAAACTGTTTTGCTTAAATGCCTATACTCGTATATATTAATAGTTTGGTATTTTCTATGTATTAATTAAAAGTACTTTAGTTTGTCTTATTTCAAGCCAGAATTAAAATAAACGCTGTAAAACTTTTGTTTTGGTTTTAACTTACAAAATTAATCATTGCGGTACGCCGACCAAATACAAACCTACATAAACCGTATGCTTTTTCTCATACAATTCAAAGCTCGAAAAATTTGAGTTCAAAAATTGAAATATTGCGTCAATGAGGACATGCTTACATATGTTAATGCGGACATAGTACGTACGTTTATGGAATATCATTTCTCCCAAATGTGTCTTGCCATAAGTTTTATTACAAGATTTTTAATAAAACAAATTTTATGTACAAAATTTTATTCAAAACTAGATAGCCCGGTAAACACTGTTTTGTCATAGAGGAAACAAATATGCATTTTTTTGATTTTATTACGTTCTTTTTAGGAAATGCAAATAATATATTTAAGGATTTCAATGATTATTTACTCTTCATGTATTCTAGTGCAGAGGTCGTACTCTTTTGTTAAGTACCTTGTGATACACGATATTTTCCATTTAATTATCAGGCGCAAAAACAAACAACGCAAGTGACGTTCCATCTCTTCAACATGCCACGTATAAGTAACTGAACTGCGAAAAACACGGATAGTCCAGATTCAAACCTTAAACTTTAAAAGATTGACCTTGTGATTTTTTAATGGTTATTACGATGACAAAATCGGAAATTGAAGTATTTTACTTCCAAACGACATGCTGGCAAGCCAGGTTCATCCAAGGAGTTTAAATATTCAATTGATTAGTTAGTAAATTTATCTTTATTCATTACGTAGGTAATAGATTTGAATTAATGCATTGATCCGTTGTCCTCATTCTGAACAAACAGTTAGGTCTTCTATATATTTATTCTGTGCCGCTAAAATTGTTCGCTCACTGAACTCATTACTTTAGTAATGATGTTTGCTGATATGTTCGTCTTTCGATGAGACAAAGTTACAGAAATTATTGAGAAATTAAATCGATGCATTCGATTCTTCAACATGTACTCAACTATTACCGATAGTCAACAATTGCTCAAAGAAATCTTCATCAGACTTTTCGTTAAGCAATGCAATCATTGATTTCACAATTGGGCATTAGTTAAGAACTTGACAAATAACGTATTACACATGACATATCTTATCTTCGTATAAGAGTAAAGCCCTATTACGTATCTCTTTATTTGTCTCAAGATGATGGAGGGGATACGAATTTGATACAAAATATCTTATGAAGTCGAGCCATGCTATTTTACAGTCCTTTCATTTAAAATATTTCGTATCCTTCTTCCATTACTGCATAATCGAGAAAGATTCGATCGTATTGGTCGCGGGATTGTAACGATGATGTCAAGTCACACGAAAACATAAAGTTTGATGATTGTACACTATGCTATGGCTTGGTATTTTATTTTTTGGCGCAATAATATATTCAAATGATTCTTACAAACATGAATTTTAAACAAACGCTTCTAATTTTTAATATAATTTTTGTATTTATGAATTGTATTGAATTTTTACATAAAGAGATAAAAAGTATGTTCTTAGCCTGGTTCAAAGCTACCTTCTTACCAATTTTCAGCTAAATTGGTTCGGCCGTTCTTGTGTTATAAATAGTGTAACTAACACGACTTTCTTTTATATACATATACATATGTAGATATGTACTATATACAGCTTTCACACAAGCGTGAAACGACTCAGCCATTGATCAATAGCAGCACACACAGTTTCTATTTAAATAGGCGACGATAGTGCAAGCAAAGATTTTTTACAACTTTCCAAATTTGTATGAGATATCCGACAGGTCATTTTCTCCAACTTCTATCACAAATTGAAGTCAAATAACTTCAAATATTGGCTTCCAGACGGTTTACCTCGTGCGCTGCAGCAGAATCTTGTAGGTTGCTATGTTTTCTATTGAATAGAGCATAGCCACGCCTTCTAAAACATTCTGCTGGTACACTTTTGCCCCAGTGTAATCCTTTCTTCACAGAGGCACACAATTGTATTGTCTTTACAGGAGACACTCCATAAAAGCAGTACAGCAGCTGGATGGTGACAACCTTGGAATACAATCTTGTGTGGAAGTTTTTGCGTAAATTTTATCGTTTTTCTTACACCAGTGAAAATCACTTGATCTACAGCTGGCATCTTGACAATGATCTGTGTAAAAGAATTTATGGCCAAACTAAGTATATGTATATAATATATCTTGAAACCTTGGAATACGTTTTTTTGCATGTATGAAAGTTTTTGCGTAGATTTTATCGTTTTGCTTACACCAGTGAAAATCACTTTATCGACTGCAGGAATCTTGACATTGTATTGAAAACAGAATTTATGGCTATACTAAGTATATTATGTTCAATTATTAGATTATACAACTAAAAAGAGAATTAGTGCACATCGGATATGTTTGTTGGGATTGGATGAAAAATGTTTTACGCCTTTCTCAACAAACATACGCATACAATATGAGTACGATTAATCAAGAGTGTTGTGGGATCCAAGACAGAAGTGCAAACCAATTCTTATTTTCAGTGGTGTCACAGAATCTGTTCGGATCTTTCGTCTTGTCGAACATACGCAAAACCAATATTTGAATCAGCTATTTACTAATGTGACAAAGCTTGCAAATGAATACATTGGGAAGAAATCGAATCGAAACGTTTTTAATGAGTTCCGAATTAAGGAAAGATTTTCAGAGATAAGATTTATCGATTGAATAAAGACGCATTTGGATGTTAAATTACGTTTATTACGTTTTGTAAACCTAATATCTTTAAATATTCGGATATCCCGATTGGTTTCCGTGACACCCGAAACCGATACAAATTATGTTTTCATTATCAAACCAATAATATCTGAATTCATTACACCTACTACTTTTTTGATCGGTTTCAATTCTGATTCCGACAACCATCAGATTCCGCAACACCACTGAATGATAACCAGAATTTCTGAATTATGCTTATGTAAATAAATTGAAAATTGGCACAAAGACGTTGCAAACGTTTGACCATACTGGAATATGACAGACCTTTTACTTGTATGCCAGCATCATACTGCATCTTTTCTTTCAGCATACTCAGTTACGATACAATAAATCGTAAAATTTATTTAAAAATAGTAAAAGGCTAAACTTATATGCAAAAAGCAATGTTTTATTCCGTTAGCTTGACTTTATACTAATTAAAATGAATTCTTAAATTGTAAAACTAAAAAATAACAAGTATTTGTATCATTTCGAGATTACTTTCAACGCAACTCTTATTTTACAATTATTAGACAGCTAATTCGTCAAGCTTAGGAGGGAAGCAATTCGAACAAACTGTATAGATTTGCAAACAAACGGACATCACTTGTTGCGCGTTGTGGCTTTGTTTTCAGTAAACTGTTACTATTGATTATTATTGATTTTAAGTCTTATGTTTTAAAAGCAAAGAAAAGAAGGAATTTGGTACTTAAATTTAGCATTTGAGTTATTCACAATAGTAAATCTGGTCTAAAATATGCGGAACAAAACTTTGTAGTATTGATGATAGCAGTTATACCACTTAAATGAGGTACCCGTGTACCCTCTTATTCGAATTCAAAATTCAAACGATAACTTTGTTACTACATTTAGAGCAGAGAAATGGCGAATCGAAGACAGCTTTTGCACTGAGAAAGCACTAAGTTCCAGTGGTCTGTAAAATTTTTCCTCACAACTCTTAACAACTTAACTCGTTTTATTGACGTTTGTTCTGCAACGAGCATCAGCAATTAACAGCAATCGCCGCTATTAACGGCTTAAGGAATAAATAGCTAGGATAATATAGTATTTTTGCGCTAAGACAATGCCAATCTGCAATTTATCTTTAATCGCCAAAAATATGCTACTACATAAAAAATGCTGCAATTTACTGCGGAATTTGCATTTTTTCGCTGCTTTGAGATCGTATTCGTTTATGAGGCTAATTCAAATAAGGACCGTAATTCACATCAAATCGATCTATAAGTATGTATAAAATGTTTTTTTTTTGTCTTATGAAGTTCAATTTTATTAAGTTATAAGCTATCCAGGGATGCAAATTTTTTCTTTAAATTTGTTATAATAACCAGTTGCTACAGAGTATTATAGTTTTGTTCACCTAACGGTTACACGTATCACCTAAACTAAGAAAGAAAATAAGGTTATATACATACATCTGAATATATAAATGATCAGAACGACGAGAAAAGTTAAAATCTGGTTTACTTTTTGTCTGTCCGTCCGTCCACAGGTGCAAGCTGTAAATTGCGTAAAAATTGATATAGCTCGATGCAACTTGGTATGCAGGTTCCTTATTCTTCTTTACTGGCGTAGACACCGCTTACGCGACTATAGCCGAGTCAACAACAGCGTACCAGTCGTTTCTTCTCTTCGCTACGTGGCGCCAATTGGATATTCCAAGCGAAGCCAGGTCCTTCTCCACCTGGTCCTTCCAACGGAGTGGAGGTCTTCCTCTTCCTCTGCTTCCCGCGGCGGGTACTGCGTCGAATACTTTCAGAGCTGGAGCGTTTTCATCCATCCGGACAACACGACCTAGCCAGCGTAGTCGCTGTCTTTTAATTCGCTGAACTATGTCAATGTCGTCAAATATCTCGTACAGCTCATCGTTCCATCGAATGCGATATTCGCCGTGACCAACGCGCAAAGGACCATAAATCTTTCGCATAACTTTTCTCTCGAAAACTCGCAACGTCGACTCATCGGTTGTTGTCATCGTCCAAGCCTCTGCACCATATAGCAGGACGGGAATTATGAGCGACTTATAGAGTTTGGCTTTTGTTCGTCGAGAGAGGACTTTGCTTTTCAATTGCCTACTCAGTCCGAAGTAGCACCTGTTGGCAAGAGTAATCCTGCTTTGGATTTCCAGGCTGACATTGTTGGTGGTGTTTACGCTGGTTCCTAAATAGACGAAATTATCTACAACTTCAAAGTTATGACTGTCAACAGTGACGTGAGAGCCAAGACACGAGTGCGACGACTGATTGTTTGATGACAGGAGATATTTCGTCTTGCTCTCGTTCACTGCCAGACCCATTTGCGTTGTTTCCTTGTTTAGTCTGGAGAAATCAGAACTAACGGCGCGGGTGTTGAGGCCGATGATATCAATATCATCGGCATACGCCAGCAGCTGTACACTCTTATAAAAGATTGAGTTCTGCAGCTCGAATAATTTTCTCCAGCAGCCTTGTCTGAAATTGGTATCGAACGGCTCGGAGAGGTCCTTCCCGATCCTGACGGAGCTTCTGGTGCTGCTCAACGTCAGTGTACACAGCCCTTTTAGTTTTGCGGCGATACCAAATTCAGACATCGCGGCATAGAGGCAGCTGCTTTTCGTGCTGTCGAAAGCAGCTTTGAAATCGACGAATAGGTGGTGCGTGTCGATTCTCCCTTCACGGGTCTTTAACAAGATTTGGCGCATGGTGAATATCTGGTCGGTTGTTGATTTACCAGGTCTAAAGCCACACTGATAAGGTCCAATCAGTTTGTTGACGGTGGGCTTTAATCTTTCACACAATACGCTCGACAGAACCTTATATGCGATGTTGAGGAGAATAATCCCACGGTAGTTGGCGCAGATTGTGGGGTCTCCTTTTTTATGGATTGGGCATAGCACACTTAAATTCCAATCGTTGGGCATCCTTTTGTCCGACCATATTTTACAAAAAAGCTGATGCATTCTCCTTATCAGTTCGTCGCCGCCGTGTTTGAGTAGCTCGGCCGGCAATCCATCGGCCCCTGCTGCTTTGTTGTTCTTCAGGCGGGCAATTGCTATTCGAATCTCTTCATGGTCGGGCAATGGAACGTCTGCTCCATCGTCATCAATTGGAGTGACGGGTTCGTTTTCTCCTGGAGTTGTGCGTTCACTGCCATTCAGCAGGCTGAAGAAGTATTCCCTCCATAATTTAAGTATGCTCTGGGCATCGGTGGCTAGATCACCTTGGGGGGTTCTTCAAGAGTATGCTCCGGTCTTGAAACCTTCTGTAAGCCGCCGCATCTTTTCGTAGAATTTTCGAGCATTACCCCTGTCGGCCAGCGTATCAAGCTCTTCGTACTCACGCATTTCGGCCTCTTTCTTTTTCTGTCTACAAATGCGTCTCGCTTCGCTCTTCAACTCTCGGTATCTATCCCATCCCGCACGTATTGTGGTCGATCGTAACGTTGCGAGGTAGGCAGCCTGTTTTCTCTCCACTGCGACACGGCAATCTTCGTCGTACCAGCTGTTCTTTTGCACTTTCCGAAAACCAATGGTTTCGGTTGCAGCTGTACGTAAGGAGTTTTAAATGCCGTCGCACAGTTCCCTTATACCGAGTTGTTGACGAGTGCTCTCAGAGAGCAGGAGTGCAAGCCGAGTAGAAAATCGTTCGGCTGTCTGTTGTGATTGCAGCTTATCGACGTCGAACCTTCCTTGTGTTCGTTGACATGCGTCTTTTGCTACACAGAGGCGGGTGCGAATCTTGGCTGCAACAAGATAGTGGTTCGAGTCGATGTTAGGACCTCGGAGCGTACGCACGTCTAGAACACTGGACACAACATGATCGATCTGGTTGGTGGCTTTTTGATCTGGAGACAGCCAGGGAGCTTAATGTTTTTTCTTGTGCTGGATTCTAGTACCACAGATAACCATTCTAGTACCACATATCCATAGGCTGAGTTTACTGACCGTCGTACCAAAGATACCTTCTTTGCCCACCCTGGCGTTAAGGTCACCAAGTTCAATTTTGACATCGTGGGGGGCAGCGTTCATAGGTGTGCTCCAAGCGCTCATAGAAGGCATCTGTGGTCACATTGTCCTTCTCTTCCGTCGGGGCGTGGGCGCAAATCAGCGATATGTTGAAGAACCTCGCTTTGATGTAGATTGTGGCTAGACGTTCATTCACAGGAGTGAATGATAGTACTCGGCGACGGAGCCTCTCTCCCACCACGAATCCCACACCAAACTTGCGCTCCTGAAAAGTTGAGATCTTAGGCTTCATTCAACAAAAAAAAAATCAGAGAAGTTGTAAAATAGTTACAGCTGTTCAAGAATGCCACGCAAGCCATCATTGAAATTTGTTAATCTTGTAGAGACGATACTGTATCAGTTCGTGTAGCACAACAACTCGCTCTTGACCTATCCCCTATATAACTAATATAAGAATTTTTGAACATACGACTGACTTTACACTATATGATTAGTATTTCCCTGCCTTTGATTCGTGCAAGTTGCGAGAGTATAAAATATGCGGTTGCACCCGGACTTAGCCCTTCCGTTCTTGTTTTAATTCTAAAATATGAACTAAAAACTGATTAATAATAAATCATTTAGTCTCGAACTTGGGCTTACAAAATTAATCCAGTTTATTTTTGAAAGAATTATTAGAAACTCTCGAAATATTCTTAATATATAATATTATATTGACGTCCCAGTTGCCTAGGTAAAATAGAGCGGTAAAATTACTGCATAAATTAAAAGAAATGCTTCTGACATCAAGGAATAGCATTTTTATTTTTCAGTGGACCGTCTGTGAGTAAAAGCAGCTTATACCTGTATACCATACACTAATACATATGCATATACCTATAATATTTGACTCTGTATACATATTTTACAGGATCTCATTTAAAATTAATTTACATTTAAACATGTCTTGATTGTAATTAATGCAGCATCGATATGTTTATTGTTTTGACCTGTACGCTAATATTTTTTTGTGCACGACCAAACATTATATTGTTACGAATTGTGCTAGTCTTGATCAAACAAGTGTCTTCTTATAGTCCTGACAAGTATATTTTACATATATCCAAATACAATTCTTACGCATCTTAATTTCGATTTTAACTGTGGTCAATTAACTGAGTCAAATATAAAGGGTGAT
The DNA here is from genome assembly GCA_027475135.1 of Bactrocera correcta. Taxonomy (NCBI): domain Eukaryota; kingdom Metazoa; phylum Arthropoda; class Insecta; order Diptera; family Tephritidae; genus Bactrocera; species Bactrocera correcta. The sequence goes on from CM050322.1 coordinate 62,140,852, forward strand.
TTTTTAAGAGCTTGATAACTTTTTTTAAAAAAAAAACGCATAAAATTTGCAAAATCTCATCGGTTCTTTATTTGAAACGTTAGATTGGTTCATGACATTTACTTTTTGAAGATAATTTCATTTAAATGTTGACCGCGGCTGCGTCTTAGGTGGTCCATTCGGAAAGTCCAATTTTGGGCAACTTTTTCGAGCATTTCGGCCGGAATAGCCCGAATTTCTTCGGAAATGTTGTCTTCCAAAGCTGGAATAGTTGCTGGCTTATTTCTGTAGACTTTAGACTTGACGTAGCCCCACAAAAAATAGTCTAAAGGCGTTAAATCGCATGATCTTGGTGGCCAACTTACGGGTCCATTTCTTGAGATGAATTGTTGTCCGAAGTTTTCCCTCAAAATGGCAATAGAATCGCGAGCTGTGTGGCATGTAGCGCCATCTTGTTGAAACCACATGTCAACCAAGTTCAGTTCTTCCATTTTTGGCAACAAAAAGTTTGTTAGCATCGAACGATAGCGATCGCCATTCACCGTAACGTTGCGTCCAACAGCATCTTTGAAAAAATACGGTCCAATGATTCCACCAGCGTACAAACCACACCAAACAGTGCATTTTTCGGGATGCATGGGCAGTTCTTGAACGGCTTCTGGTTGCTCTTCACCCCAAATGCGGCAATTTTGCTTATTTACGTAGCCATTCAACCAGAAATGAGCCTCATCGCTGAACAAAATTTGTCGATAAACACATTTCGAACCGAACACTGATTTTGGTAATAAAATTCAATGATTTGCAAGCGTTGCTCGTTAGTAAGTCTATTCATGATGAAATGTCAAAGCATACTGAGCATCTTTCTCTTTGACACCATGTCTGAAATCCCACGTAATCTGTCAAATACTAATGCATGAAAATCCTAACCTCAAAAAAATCACCCGTTACCATCTGCGCCCAAGGTAACAAAGGGCGATATACAACCAAAATCCATTCATCAAAGGAATTCAGTTTGACAGAGTTTACTGTAGCTCTTAAATAATTAGTAGCACTGCATTTATAAACAAAATATCATAACGGTTTATCATCTTTAAAAATTATCTTTATTGGTATATAATCAGTATAAGTACGTTTAGGAGAATTTAAAGGTAAAAAAATAATATTTATACTTCAAGCTTATTCATCGTTAAATCTGTTAACTTTTACTACTTCGTGAGTTTTTTTAACGATTTATTTTCTTTCATATTTAATTGTTTTATTGATATTGTTTACAATACTGGTTTATCAAGCAATAATCTTAGGTCCATTATCTTAATACGAGTATAAATTGCTAATAATAGTTTTTTAATATTACCATATATGTATATTATGTATAAAATACAATTTCCACCAATACCAAATTTCAAACTCACACCCTTTGCAGATCTTATTAATTTTCTATAAGAGGGCTTTCACGTATGTACGTGTGCAACTTTGTCGGAGGAAGCGGAGATGAAAGTGAAAAGAGACCGCTTTTCTAACGTTTCTTACGTTCTTGGTCAGTTTGCAGCTACAAAATTTTTCTTCATTTGCAGCCCTTGAAAAAGTTGCATTTATATTCAAAACCCAATGAATACTTGTAATATTTCTGAAACTTAAATTGTTTTGTGAAAATATAAAAATGGGTTAAATCAGAAAAAACACGCCTACTCCCCATGAAACGGTAGTGTTAACAACTACTTAATATGAGATAACTCACTGAATAAATGCGTCACAAGCATTAAATTTCACACCTACAATGACAGGGAAGGACTTTATGGGAGCCGTTTTAAAAGTTCGATGTGGGTGAGGTTGCTCAAACATTTCTATTATACGCTGTGAAAACAGACAAAATCGATTGACAACCACGTCTACTTCCAATACAACATATCTTTAAATTTTGTTTTATTATTATCTTATTTGAAAATCAAGCACCGTTAGTTATATCAGGCAGTTTTGTACAAATAGTGGTGCTAAAATCTCAAGTCTAAAAATTGACTAAATTGGCCCATAACTCTTCAATCCCCAGGTACTGAATACTCGTATGTGTACGCAAGTGCCTGCGGCTGAATTTATACCGAAAATATCGGTCATTATGTGAAAAGAAAGAAACAAATACAATAGTATGTCTGTTTGTCAAAAATGGGGTCAAAACTTCCCTTAGCCTCACATACGAAATATAAATATTTAAATAAAATCGGGTTAAAACTTGCCCATGTAAGTAATATCGGGATTTTCATCAATGCGGTTGACTTTACGCCTTATTATATATTATTAATCGTATATGAGTACCTTAATGAAACTCAGAGAACTTTTTTATATGATAGTAATATGTAGTAATGCCTAAAATTTATAAAATTGGTTCTATATTAGCCTTTACTCTAAGATGACTTAGTAACTGAACATTTAATATTTGATGTACTACAGTCTTATGCTAGGACGGAAAGTAATATATAGTATAAAAACTAAGTGAGTATGTAAGAAGTATACATTGTGACGAAATAGCACCCGGGAACTCGCCGGGTAAATGAGATGTCAAAAAAATTTAATTTGTTAAGTTTTTTAGGACTTTGCTTAATTATTATGCCAAAAATTAGCGCGATCTGTGAACCAGTATGTGTACAGCAGCTGCTTAAGTCAGTACACCTCAGTAGCGCCTTGCCATTTTGATAATGGTTGAAAATTTCCAACAAAGAATTCACCTAAATTTTTTTATTTCTAACCAGTTTAATCGGTGCAAATGTTGGAAAAGACTTACGGTGATTCAGTTTTATTCAAAAATACAAGACTACGAGAGATACAAAGCCTTAATCGATCAACCACCGTATTCACCAGATTTGGCTCCGTGTGAGTTGTTCTCCAAACTGAAATTGAAGCTCCGTGGAACCGATTTTCAGTCGATCAGAGAGATAAAATAAAATTCGCTGAAGGAGCTGAAAGCCACCCTAAAAAGTGCTTATGAAAGATATTTTGAGAACTGGAAAAATCGTCGGCATAAGTATATTACATCTGCGGGGATTACTTTGAAGGCGAAAAAATTAATATTGACGAATAATTACTTTTTGAAGATAATTTCATTTAAATGTTGACCGCGGCTGCGTCTTAGGTGGTCCATTCGGAAAGTCCAATTTTGGGCAACTTTTTCGAGCATTTCGGCCGGAATAGCCCGAATTTCTTCGGAAATGTTGTCTTCCAAAGCTGGAATAGTTGCTGGCTTATTTCTGTAGACTTTAGACTTGACGTAGCCCCACAAAAAATAGTCTAAAGGCGTTAAATCGCATGATCTTGGTGGCCAACTTACGGGTCCATTTCTTGAGATGAATTGTTGTCCGAAGTTTTCCCTCAAAATGGCAATAGAATCGCGAGCTGTGTGGCATGTAGCGCCATCTTGTTGAAACCACATGTCAACCAAGTTCAGTTCTTCCATTTTTGGCAACAAAAAGTTTGTTAGCATCGAACGATAGCGATCGCCATTCACCGTAACGTTGCGTCCAACAGCATCTTTGAAAAAATACGGTCCAATGATTCCACCAGCGTACAAACCACACCAAACAGTGCATTTTTCGGGATGCATGGGCAGTTCTTGAACGGCTTCTGGTTGCTCTTCACCCCAAATGCGGCAATTTTGCTTATTTACGTAGCCATTCAACCAGAAATGAGCCTCATCGCTGAACAAAATTTGTCGATAAACACATTTCGAACCGAACACTGATTTTGGTAATAAAATTCAATGATTTGCAAGCGTTGCTCGTTAGTAAGTCTATTCATGATGAAATGTCAAAGCATACTGAGCATCTTTCTCTTTGACACCATGTCTGAAATCCCACGTAATCTGTCAAATACTAATGCATGAAAATCCTAACCTCAAAAAAATCACCCGTTACCATCTGCGCCCAAGGTAACAAAGGGCGATATACAACCAAAATCCATTCATCAAAGGAATTCAGTTTGACAGAGTTTACTGTAGCTCTTAAATAATTAGTAGCACTGCATTTATAAACAAAATATCATAACGGTTTATCATCTTTAAAAATTATCTTTATTGGTATATAATCAGTATAAGTACGTTTAGGAGAATTTAAAGGTAAAAAAATAATATTTATACTTCAAGCTTATTCATCGTTAAATCTGTTAACTTTTACTACTTCGTGAGTTTTTTTAACGATTTATTTTCTTTCATATTTAATTGTTTTATTGATATTGTTTACAATACTGGTTTATCAAGCAATAATCTTAGGTCCATTATCTTAATACGAGTATAAATTGCTAATAATAGTTTTTTAATATTACCATATATGTATATTATGTATAAAATACAATTTCCACCAATACCAAATTTCAAACTCACACCCTTTGCAGATCTTATTAATTTTCTATAAGAGGGCTTTCACGTATGTACGTGTGCAACTTTGTCGGAGGAAGCGGAGATGAAAGTGAAAAGAGACCGCTTTTCTAACGTTTCTTACGTTCTTGGTCAGTTTGCAGCTACAAAATTTTTCTTCATTTGCAGCCCTTGAAAAAGTTGCATTTATATTCAAAACCCAATGAATACTTGTAATATTTCTGAAACTTAAATTGTTTTGTGAAAATATAAAAATGGGTTAAATCAGAAAAAACACGCCTACTCCCCATGAAACGGTAGTGTTAACAACTACTTAATATGAGATAACTCACTGAATAAATGCGTCACAAGCATTAAATTTCACACCTACAATGACAGGGAAGGACTTTATGGGAGCCGTTTTAAAAGTTCGATGTGGGTGAGGTTGCTCAAACATTTCTATTATACGCTGTGAAAACAGACAAAATCGATTGACAACCACGTCTACTTCCAATACAACATATCTTTAAATTTTTTTTATTATTATCTTATTTGAAAATCAAGCACCGTTAGTTATATCAGGCAGTTTTGTACAAATAGTGGTGCTAAAATCTCAAGTCTAAAAATTGACTAAATTGGCCCATAACTCTTCAATCCCCAGGTACTGAATACTCGTATGTGTACGCAAGTGCCTGCGGCTGAATTTATACCGAAAATATCGGTCATTATGTGAAAAGAAAGAAACAAATACAATAGTATGTCTGTTTGTCAAAAATGGGGTCAAAACTTCCCTTAGCCTCACATACGAAATATAAATATTTAAATAAAATCGGGTTAAAACTTGCCCATGTAAGTAATATCGGGATTTTCATCAATGCGGTTGACTTTACGCCTTATTATATATTATTAATCGTATATGAGTACCTTAATGAAACTCAGAGAACTTTTTTATATGATAGTAATATGTAGTAATGCCTAAAATTTATAAAATTGGTTCTATATTAGCCTTTACTCTAAGATGACTTAGTAACTGAACATTTAATATTTGATGTACTACAGTCTTATGCTAGGACGGAAAGTAATATATAGTATAAAAACTAAGTGAGTATGTAAGAAGTATACATTGTGACGAAATAGCACCCGGGAACTCGCCGGGTAAATGAGATGTCAAAAAAATTTAATTTGTTAAGTTTTTTAGGACTTTGCTTAATTATTATGCCAAAAATTAGCGCGATCTGTGAACCAGTATGTGTACAGCAGCTGCTTAAGTCAGTACACCTCAGTAGCGCCTTGCCATTTTGATAATGGTTGAAAATTTCCAACAAAGAATTCACCTAAACTTTTTTATTTCTAACCAGTTTAATCGGTGCAAATGTTGGAAAAGACTTACGGTGATTCAGTTTTATTCAAAAATACAAGACTACGAGAGATACAAAGCCTTAATCGATCAACCACCGTATTCACCAGATTTGGCTCCGTGTGAGTTGTTCTCCAAACTGAAATTGAAGCTCCGTGGAACCGATTTTCAGTCGATCAGAGAGATAAAATAAAATTCGCTGAAGGAGCTGAAAGCCACCCTAAAAAGTGCTTATGAAAGATATTTTGAGAACTGGAAAAATCGTCGGCATAAGTATATTACATCTGCGGGGATTACTTTGAAGGCGAAAAAATTAATATTGACGAATAATTAAATATTTTGAGTTTTATTTACAAATTTCGAGTACTTTTTCGTCACAATGTATGTAATTTATTAAAGTACCAAACGATTTCGTCGAATAATGAATGTTGAATTCATTCGCAATATTCTTCAAAATAAAAAGAGAAGAGTTGCTCATAAAGATTAACTTTCGTTCTATGTGCACTTCTACACGGTCTTAAAATTTATTGCCTGTCATTAATTATTTTATTTATATATGTATGGCCTTTACCGTTTATGAACATATTGTAGAATATTTAATAAAATTTTTGACGTTTTGCCGTATATGTTCAATATTCCGCAATGATGCCTATTTTAATCTAGAGAAATAATTTTTACAAAATTTTGCAAACGGCCTATCCGTATGCCCACGCATATGTAATATTAAAACAACCATGCACAACAGCAGTTAAATTAATTAAATGTTTAGTATACAATTTCAAATATGTAACAAATAACTCTATTAATTGAGCTTACCTATACACTACTCAATGTTATCATGAAAAATTGTCGTTCTAGAAGTTGCCATTTTCATATGAAATCAGACGAGGGTGGGATTTGCTTTATTATACATATGCATGTCTCTCTTCTATATGAACCGAAAACGTATCCAAAAATAGAACATTAAAATTTTTACGGAGGTAATAAAAAAACATGTTTCTTAATAATAAAAAAATTTAAATTAAAATAATATACCGATTTTATGGTCATACTATGCACTGTGTCCAAAAAATAAGGTGACATTGTATTTATTTTGAAAAATCTTTATTTATTCTTCCAAATCAATTTCATTCCTTTCAAAGTAATCCCCTCCGGATGCAATGCACTTATGCCAACGGATTTTCTAATCTTCGAAACACTGGTTGTTGTCACTTTCCGGGATGGCCTTCAGTTCCGTCTTCGCTGCGGCTTGAATCTCCTCTATCGTATAAAAACGGTGTCCCCGGAGCGGTATTTTGAGCTTGGTGAACAGCCAGAAGTCGCACAGCACCAGATCAGGTGAATACGGTGGTTGCGGAACGATATGGGTTGTGTTTTTGGCGAAATGATCACGAATTACGAGGGCAGTATGGGATGGTGCATAATCGTGGTGTAAAAACCAAGAATTGTCTTTCCACAATTCCGGCCTTTTTAGGCGGATAGCGTTACGCAAACGACGCATAACGTCCAAATAATATTCTTTGTTGACTGTTTGGCCGGTTGGAAGGAATTCATAATGCACAATACCACGATAATCGAAGAAAACAGTCAACTTGACTTTGATTTTTGAGCGACTTTCGCGCGATTTTTTTGGTATCGGCTCTCTTTTGGCACGATATTCGCTCGATTGATCGGTTGTTTCGTAAGCATAGATCCAAGTCTCATCGACAGATATAATGCATTTCATGATACCCTTGTAGTCGGAAAGCATCGTTTAACACACTTCAACGCGACTCCTTTTTTTTCAAAAACTTCAATGTTTTCGGTACCAGTCGAGATTTGACGCGCTTGAGGCCCAAAACATCCTTCAAAATGGTATTGGCTGAGTCTTTTGATATGCCAACTTCATCAGCAAGGTCTCTAATTGTTAATCGACGATTTTTCAACACCAAGTCTTTGATTTGTTGAACGTGAGCTTCGTCGGTTGAGGTTGATGGTCGCCCTGGACGCTCTCCGTCTTCGACACGTTCACGGCCGGCTTGGAACTCACTATACCACTTGTAAACATTTTTTTAAACATAGCTTCATCACCAAAGGCTTTCTGCACCATCCTCAACGTATCCGCAGCAGAAAATTGATTCCGTAAACAAAATTCAACAAATTTTTGCTCAAAAAATTTCGACATCGCAAAAAACGAAAAACTCACTTTTAGCAGCTCACAAAACGACACGTATCTTAAACACTAATGAATATTTTGACATGAAATTTGACATAAATGTGACTGACAATACTACCAACTTAAAAAAAAAAAAATAATTTTCCAAATCCTTCGACGCGGGCAGTTTAAATTCAAATGTCATCTTGGGCACAGGGTATGTCCGGAAAGTAATAGTACTGACCGGTACTGTACTTCGGATTTGGCGGACTCTTCCGCAGCCGCCCTACAGCCCAGATGTGACCCCCGGACTTTTTTGTTTCCTTGCCTGAAAAGGCGGATGAAACGCAAGCACGACAGAAGGGATCCAAGCAGCATGCACCTCGGCCCTCACGGCTATTCCAGAGAATGTCTTCCGTGACGCCTTCAGTGCTTAGAAATCGCTAAAAGTGCTGCATCGACGCAGGAGGAGCCTATTTTGAAAGTTTTTAAAGAATTATAACGATTGGTTTTAAATCAACTCAGTCTAAGTACTTTCCGGGCAAACCCTGTAAAGTAACTGACAGGTTCAAACGATTGATTAAAAACTTTAAAAAGTATCTTATACGCAAATTTAAAGAGTGTAGTTGTGAGACAAAAGTTTGAAAAACTCTTTCGGTCGGGGCTTGAAAGAGAGCTACTGTCTTCAAACTAGTCAACATTTTCATTTAAATTTTCGGAAGCTATTTATAAATAATTTTACCAGTACCTTATGAAATAAAAAAATCAGTTTTATAAGCCGCGTGGTTTTCTATCTGTAATGAATCATTATCATTGCTGATGAACACACTTTCTCCGAAACTAGATTGTTTGTTTTGGCGGTTGCATGCAATTCATAATTGACCGTCCCAATTCATTTTAATACTATTGCAGATCTATATCGGTTAATAACGAGGTAATATGCCACTTTTTATTAAGTTTTAGTTGACAGGAATTAAAAAAAACTGTTGTTGTACAATATAAGAAATATTATTGGTTACGAAAAGCGTATTCGAATCACATTTATTATCATTGTTCGAATGAGTCAAAGTTATGCACGAGTACGTTTGCTTTTGCAATATATACAATGTTGAATAGTAATGCATTTATAAGTACTAATATGCACTTAGATTTTAGAAAATTGTTATATGCTATTTATACACACATTTGTATTCATTCCGATTTTCATCGATTTCACACACATTTGTACGGGCGTGTACATATACATACACATTATAGCGCGTCGATTTCATTTTATATTATGTTGTCAAAAAAGTCTTGCGGTATTTTCGCTAGTTGGCGCTGAAAGCACGTAGTTCTAGCTTTATTCGTCACATCGGGTCATGCTAAACCTTTTTGGAAAGCTCATTTCACGTGTTTGATTGATTGTCGTTTCTTTTAAGTCGTTCGTGTGATATAGCGTCGCAAACATGGAGCAAAATAAAGAGAAAATACGGCATATTTTACAGTACTACTACAATAAAGGCAAAAATGCATCTCAAACCGCCAACAAAATTTGTGCAGTTTATGGACCCGATATAGTTTCCATTTTCACCGCACAACGATGGTTTCAACGTTTTCGTTCTGGTGTAGAGGTGGTCGAAGATGCGCCATGCTCCGGAAGGCGTTATAAACCATTTGAAGAAGCTTGGAGTCACTAAGAAGCTCGATGTATTGTTGCCACACGAATTGATTCAATAAAAATACCGCAAGACCTTTTTGACAACCCATTATATTATATTATATGTTCCGCGGGAAATGTTTCACAGATCATTCTGAACAACTTAAGACTTAAGAGACTACGAGTTTAAAACTGGTTTCGAGAAAGCGATTTTTAAAGCGAACTTTAAAATATCTGAATGATCACTTGTGTCGTATTCATGTGATACCACATATGATCAAAAGAATATTCAAATGCACCTTGTATTATCCTTCATTCCGATATTTCAAAAACAAAATCCGCTGGTTCGAAACCGGTTTTTGATTCATAGTTTTTCCCAGTGATCTGAATATCATTTCCCGCCGATTTTTCCGTTGATTTGACTCCCTGTAAATTAGAGATTCAAATTAAATAATTGTTGTAATATAAATTTTTTTTATTCTACTGTTTAGGCATTCGCATGGTTCAGTGACCTGTTGGTGGAGCATGCAGAAATCTTCTGGTCGCTATTTGCTGTGGACATGGATAGGGTACTCACCGAGCAGCCACCAGATACATGGGACTCATTTCCTTTATTTCAAATACTTAATGACTATTTGCGTGCAGACGGTAAGTATTTTGTTTCAAATATAAATGAGTATTATAATAAAAGGATTTGGAGTTCTATTATTTTTAAAGAAAAAACAAGGAACTTCAAATTTTAAGGATAATGTTAATTATCCTTCGAAAGAGCAATTTTTGACATTTATTTTTTTAAGATTATCTCTTTCAAATATTGGCCGTGGTTACGTCTCAGATATTCCATCCATTCAGTCAATTTTCGATGACTCGTTTCGAGCACTTCGATGATGATGTTTAGCTCAAGGCCCTGAATCGAAACGGGATTGTCTGCATAGACTTTACGTATCCACACATGAAAAAGTCTAACGGTCTGATATCACACGACCGAGATGGCCAATCCCGGCCAAAACTCGAAATCATCTGCTCAACGAAGTCTTCTCTCAATAAATCCATTGATGCGATGTGTGGGAAGTGGCGCCATCTTCTTGAAACCAAATATTGTCGAAATCTAGAGCTTAAATTTTAGACACCAAATAGTCGGTATTCATGGCGTGATAACGGTTATGTTCTCACTGCAATAATTTTTGAAGATATATATAACGATGATTCCTCCGGCCCACCAACTACACCGTACCGATGTTTTTTCTGAATGAATGAATGGCAGCTCTTGAATTTCTTCAGGTTGCTATCCGTCCCAAATGCAGCATTTATTTGTTTACATACTCATTCAATAAGAAATTATCGCTGAACAAAATTCGGCTCAAAAACGTCGTACCTTCTTGAAACTTTTTAAGAGCCCATGGAGCAAAGTGATGTCGCTGGCGAAGGTCGAGCGGCTTCAATTTTGACACCAACTGTATTTTGTACGCTTTCAATTTAAGATTTCGACATAAAATGCGTCAAGTCGTTCCATTCGTCAATGCGAGTTACGAGTTGCGAACGGCGCCGAATCAACCCTGCATGGTCTACGTGTACACTCTCAGCTTCGGCTGCCATATATTTTTCACTGCGTGCTTGACGCAATCTATTCGGTCGCATGGCTGATGGTGGTGCGAATAGTTTGCTCGGTAGGTCGATAATGTTGTCCATAAGTTGAGCGAAGCACGCAAAACACATTCTTTTCAGAACGCGAATTTTCGTAATAAAGTTGAACGTTTTATAAATTTTGTTCAAGTCTTTCCATGATAAAAAAAAAACCAAACAATACAGAACAAAATAACATGACAACTTGACACAACTCATACGTGATCTGTCAAAAAAATGCAGTTGAAAAAAGCAACTATACTTGGATCACCCGTTAGTTTATGATTATTTATTCAAATAATGTGAAAGTACTGTTCGTTACACTTCTCTGCAGAGTATTTAAAGCCCATAACTTAGCTAAGCCTGATAAATAGAAAATTTTTCGGCAATAATTTACAATCATACTATGCCATTTCGCATGAACAATTGGTAGCGAATTCCAGGGATTGCTGCTAGGAGTGCTATTAAGTTGCGGTGGGTCCATACTTAACTTTTACGCGCACATTATTCACCCAAGAAACCCTAATTTTTAGCTTAAGAGCTAAGTCTACTTCTAAGAAAGTCACGCGCAAACAAACCAAACGTTAGCGTTAGCGTTAACCACACTGCTAACATCTTACCGTTTGTTGGTAAATTATTCCCCATCTTCTTCTTCTTCTTTACTGGCGTAAACACCGCTTACGCGATTATAGCCGAGCCGACTTAATCCCCATACTCCCCAGATTTCTAATATCCAAGTACATCGCTTCACCGTGAAAATTCAACTCAACAGCATTCCACACATATATCCACGCCAGCGGCCGTATTAAACTCACTTAAGTAATTCGACTGAAGGTATTGAGATTAAACCATAATTTGTTTAAGAATAACAATACACACATAATGACTGTATGAATGAAAATAAGGCTATTCCTTAGTCTTTTTCTTTACCGGCTTAGACACCGCTAACACGTCTTGCTTTCATTCACTACCAGACCCATTTGCTTTGCTTCCTTATCCAATCTGGAGAAAGCAAAATTAACGGCGCCGACGTTGAGGCCAATGGTACCAATATCATCGGCATAAGCTTATAGAAGATGGTACCTTTTCTATTTAGTGCTGCAGCATTTTCTCCAGTTGTTTAACAACAGTTTACATAGAAGTATTAGCTTTTCGGGGATTTCAAATTTATACATAGCGGAGTAAAGGCAGCTCCTTTTCGTGCTGTCAAAAGCAGGTTTGAAATCGATGAACTAGTTCTTTCCGAAATTTGGGTGAATAGTGAATAACTGGTGAGTTGCTGATTTTTCTGAAAGAAAGAAAGCTGATAAGGTCCAATCAGTTTGTGCTTTAATCTTTCACACAGTACGCTCGATAGGACCTTATATGCGATGTTAAGGAGACTTATCCCAAGGTACTTGGCGCATATTTTGGGGTCTCCTTTTTTGGGGATTGGACAGAGTATCGGGCATGCTTTCCTCCGACCATATTCTACAAAGTTTAAGATGATGGATGTTCCTTTTCAGTTCTTCGCTGCCGTATTTGTATAGCTTGGCCGTCAATCCATCGGCCCAATACACCTTTTTATTTGTAAGACTGCTGATTGCTATTCGAACTTCTTCATAGTCGGGCAATGGAGCGTCTGCTCCATCGTCATCAATTGAGGAATCGGTTTCGCCTTAGCCTGGCGTTGTACTTTCTCTGTCATTCAGCAGGCTGGACAAGTGTTCCCTCTAGTGTATGCTCTGGATATCAGTACCTAGATCACGTCTGGGGGTTCTACAAGAGAATGGTTCGGTTTTGAAATCTTCTGTTAGTTGCCTACTTTTTTCGTAGAATTTTTGAGCATTCCCCATTGCCATCCCACAGTTCCCTTGTACCGAGTTATTGACGAGTGCTCTCAGAGAGCAGGAGTGAAAGTCGAGTAGAAAATCGTTCTGGTATCTGTAGTGATTGCAGCTTCTCGACGTCAAGATAGTGGTCCGAGTTGATACTAGGACCTCGGAGCGTACGTATGTCTAAAACTCTGGAGACGTGTCTTCTGCCTATCACAGCATGATCGATCTGTTTGGTAGTGGTTTTTTATGCTGGAACTTAGTACTACAGATAATCATACCCCGGCGAATTTACCGAACGTTGTGCCAAAGATACCTTCTTTGCCCACCTGGCGTTAAAGTCACCAAGCATGATTTTGATATCGTGGCGGGTCTTTATATTAGGTTGCAGAACCTTTCCACTTTAACACCATAATGTCCTAACTGGTAATGTTAAACATTTGTATTATTGCCTCGAGCACATGTACTGAAAGATCATGCATCTGATAGAACTTACATTGATCTGATCGGTAGGAAAGAACCCCCCAGCGCCCACTAGTGGCATCCACTTCACCTCGAATTTGGTAATTGCCGCTTATAGCTGTCATGAGGAACATCTCGTACTTCGCTCTATCAGTATTTTCGCGGACCGAACAATGAAGTCTTGGCAAAGGAGCTAAGCTTCCCCATTTTTACGGCCATAACACTGCTAATCGCGGCCCCTCCATCTCTACCATCTACTACGTCTGAGGTCCGCGCCCTTCTCCGCTGGAAGCCTTAAAAATGATCTCGCTCTTCTCGGCTGACGTCGTATCCACCATAACAGTGGGAGCGACGAACCTACATATTTACAATAAGAACTGTAAGGGAAAGATTAGCAGAAGAACAATTAAATGTATAAATTATTAACAGGGATAAAGGGATGTCCAACTTATTTCAGTGTGAGAGCGCCTCAAAATTAGTGTTTTTTTTTAACATTATCCATTATAGCCAGGTCGGACAAAATAATAATTTTTGGACATTTAAATTAAAACACTTAGCATTTATAACGGTTAAAAATTACTATATAGAGGTCGTTTAAAAATGGATAAATTATTAACATACTTTTATGGTATGTTAAAACAACTGACTTTTGATCTTTCAATACCCAATAAAAGGATTTAAGCTTTTTAACTCTCAATCAATAAATATTCTTAATCATTTTCCATTGAAAATTAATACTATAATACTTCACATTATAAAACGATTCTTAAAATACATTCAAATTTCACTAACTTATTTAATTTTCATTGTTTCAAATTTTTTATAAGTGGCCGTGCAACAAATATGTCCGTTTACATTTTTTTTGGTCAGATTTCAATAGGGCCATCTCTCGTTGCTAATTGCTAAACGTCAAAACTCCCTGAACTTTCACAGCTGATCGAGTTCAGGAGATTTTGACGTTTAGCAATTGCTCTCTCACTTTCAATGAGAGATGAGTTGGACATCTCCTTATCTCTGCTATATTATATTAGTGTGGAAAATATCGCCTTTTTGTCTTTTGAATTTCGCGGCTATGTATAAAGCGCTACAGAGCTTGTATCCAGCAATACTACGAGTATACATCTTTGAAAGGTCTTGACATAACCTACAAAACGACGCTATGCATGATTAGTTTGGATATTGCGTTCCACAGAAAGGTTTCGACGATTCAGAGAGGGTGAAAACGACACCATGGATAAGCCAGCCGGCGGAAGACCTGTGACGACGAATACCGATCAAATCTAACATCGAGTTAGACCGGAATATGACATCTCGTGAAATCCAAACCAAACCATTTTAAACCATCTGCAGAAGGCTGGAAACACAAAAAGGCTTGATGTTTGGGTGCCGTATGATTTGATACAAAAAACCTTCTTTACCGAATCAACGCCTGCGATATGCTGCTGAAATGGAACGAACTCGACTCATTTTCGAAGCGGATGGTGACTGGCAACGAAAAATGGATCACACGACAGTATCAAGCGAAAACGGTCGTGGTCGAAGGCCGGTGAATAGTCCCAAACAGTGGTCAAGCCGAAATAAATGGCCAGGAATGTTTTGCTGTGTGTTTGATGGGATTGGAAGGAAATAATCCACTATGAGCTGCTCCCATTTGGCCAGACGCTTAATTCTACCATCTACTGTGAACAACTGGACCGCTTTAAGCAGACGATCGACCAGAAGCGTCCAGAATTGGCCAACAAGAAGGGTGTAGTGTTCCACCAGGACAACGCCAGACCACATACATCGTTGATGACTCGTCAGAAGCTATGGTAGCTTAGATGAGAGGTTTTATCACATCCACCATATAGTCCAGACATAGGGCCAAGTGATTACCATTTGTTCCTGTCCATGGCGAACGCCCTTGTTGGTGTAAAGTTGAACTCAAAAGAGGCTTGTGAAAAGTGGCTCTCCGAGTTCTTCGATAATAAGGAGGGGCTTCTACGAGATGGAAAAAAATTGTCGAACGAAACAGTGCATATTTGAACTATTATTGTAACACCTTTTATAAATCATTGAATAAAGAACAAAAACGCGGAAGGGAGATATTTTCCAATACATGTGTTTTGCCCAGTATTTATGTTGTGTAATGTTGTTGGGTTACGCTGGTATAAAGAATCTGACAAAAAGTAGAAGAACGACGAAATTGGCAGCGATTGATGTTTAGCCCGATTAAAAGCTTTCAATAACAGATTTTAGCAGAGATGTAAACTTTTCGTGAGATAGGAATCTATTCTCCAATTTCATTGGTTTTTGCAAAGAAGAATAATAAAATAACAGTATTGCTGTAACTTCCATATTTAGGGAAACCAAGATTTTTGTTTAACATATTCATGGTAAAGTCAGTCGGACGGGCCGAAGTTTAGTCCTTAGTTACTTAAATTTAAAATGCATACCAGCAATTTTATACATGAATGGTTTTTATGTATGTAGACAATTTGCGGAACGGGCGCTTTCACCAGCATTTGCGTGACACGTTTGCACCGCTAGTTGTACGCTACGTCGATCTCATGGAATCATCAATCGCTCAATCAATACACAAGGGCTTCGAAAAGGAACGCTGGGATAGTAAAGGGTAAGTGTGTTCCAAAAGCTCTATCTAGTTTCTCAATTCAACCCTCGCTATTTTTTATAAGATATTTGAAATATAAATGTTGCAAAATTAAGAATATAATCTTAACCATATATGTGTGCATCTTTTTTTAATTAAAATTACCATAAACAAAATACTCAAAATGATTTCATTGTCTACGAAAGGTTTGATCTGGTACAGT
The DNA here is from genome assembly GCA_027475135.1 of Bactrocera correcta. Taxonomy (NCBI): domain Eukaryota; kingdom Metazoa; phylum Arthropoda; class Insecta; order Diptera; family Tephritidae; genus Bactrocera; species Bactrocera correcta. Next base: position 62,157,012 of record CM050322.1, read on the forward strand.
TGTATGTAAAGTACTCTCATTAGACTCTCTTAAAAGACATAACATCAAGACATAAAATCAATTACATATTTAAACATATTTTTATTTTTTATTTGCCATGTGGGTCATAATTGAATTTGACTTTCATCAATTTAAATTCAAAATTCCATACCCTAGTATCAATTACTGTATAGTATTTTTGTTCATTAAAATACTAAATTTTTAAACAGTTTTATTTTTGGGGTAATCACATCGTGTCATAAAGTTATAAGTCATAAACAAAAATTAAGACAAAATACAACGGTTGTGAACACGTCGTTATAAATTTGTTGTCGTAAATCAGCTGATTGGAAAAACACAAATTACAATATTTGCAAAAATAAGTATTTCGCAATCAAAATGCCACGGAGAGGTGAAAATTTTAAAATAATGGATGCGCTGTGCAAGACTCAGGCATTAAACCTGATGATACTCAAGTGAGTTTTACCATTATAAGCAAGTCTCGCTTTGATATTTATTTACGTAAAAATTAATTTCCAGGCGACCACGAAGATGCGGACGAAATTTTTGAAAATTTTTCATTGAGTTTACTTTGTTTATTAAACACTCGTAGAAGTGTTCATCTCAGAATACCAAAGTCATCCCAATGGCGACATAATGTGCTTAGGAACTTTGATGACAGCCGTTTCAACGAAATGGTTCGTGTTTGCCTGAACGAATTTCGCCGCATACTAGATTATATAAAGGACGATAGTGTTTTTAACACCAATTCTAGTGGAGCGCAACTTCCTTTGGATTTACAATTAAAAATAGTGCTATTTAGGTTGGGATCTCCCGGAGATGGATTATCTATACGAAAGGTTGCTTCATTGTTTGGCGTGGGCGATGGGGGCTCTATTCAAATTATAACTTAGCGCGTATTTAAAGCAATATTGAAATTAAAAGAGAAGTTTTTGTTTGGGCCAAATGAAAATGAAGGGTTGCAAATTGTTACTGTATCGCGGAAAGAGATTCCAGGTTGTAAAGGATATATTGATGGATCCGAATTGAAGTTGGCTGAAGCGCCAGCCAAAAAACATGAACTTTTTTATTCACGAAAACGCCAATATGCTATTAAAATGCAAGCTTTTCGTGACTATAGGCTACGAATAAGACAAATCATAATAGGATAGCCTGGAAGTGTTTATGACGCCAAAATCTTCTTGAATAACCCTCTTGCAAAACATTCTCAACGATTTTTATCTGACTCTCTGTGGATTGCTGGAGATAGCGCCTATCCAGTCAAGGAATTTTTATTGACACTGATCAGGTAAAATAGTACGGACTACACTATGGAAGAAAGAGAAAGTTTCAATAAGTACTTTTCAAAATATCGTGCGCGAATTGAGAATTGTTTTGGCATTTTAAACTAAAAATTCGGTAGCTTGAAGGAATTGAAGTTTAGAATGATGAATGAGCAAAATAAAAAAGAATGCAATGAGTGGAGCATGGTATGCTGCATTCTCCATAACATGCCAATCAATTTCCAAACTGAAAACGAAGAAAGCGTTGAAATTAACCCACCTCAATATAGCTTACCACCAGGAAGTGACACAAGATCTAGCCTTCTTGACTTCATACAAAATCATAGATTAACATAAAATACATCATTATTTAAACGTATATTTACTATTCATTAGTATTAGTGTTCATATAAAAAAATATGGTTTTTTTATTTAAAAATTAACATAAAACGTAAATATTAAAAATAAACTTCTGTTTCATTAATTCATTTCAGGTAATTTAAAATTCTCTTGCACCACTTCTTTCAATTCTTCTACTTATTTGTATTTCTGTTTCAATTTTTCTATTGCCAATCTTTCTTTTATTTATATTTCCATTATTTTTAACTTTTCATTACTTTCCAATTCTTTTAGTTTCATCTCTATTTCTTTGTCTTTTAGTAATAAGTATTGCTTTTCCCTTAACTCCACTTCTTTTGCTTTATTCCTTAATTCCCTTTCTCTTAATTCCAACTCTTTTTCCTTAAAACTCATTTCTTGCTCCATTTTCTGCTTTTTCAGCTCATTTCAGACTGAAATTGCAGAATATCTGATGCCGCAGTTCTGGAATATATTTCTTTACGAATTGTCTAATCTATGCATTCGCCTTCGCATACAGCCGCAGAAGACGCTGACTCGTTGAGGTCTACTTCCGAATAGTTTTCGTTGTTCTCCAAACTGTCGTTTATTACTGCTGACTCAACCACTCTACTGACGAAAATTTATTCCATCTCATAAAAAAATTTATTCCATCTCAAAAAAAAAAACGTACACATTTTAAGTAAAGTGGCTGAAATAAAAATGTCTAGTTATTCTAAGTACCACTAGAAGAATGAATAACATTTAAATTCTCAAGTTCTGAGGCGATTTACTAGTCATTCCGCTTCATTTTATGGTTTGAACCATTTACACAAATTCGCAATTGTCCTCAATACTATTAGCTTTACTTCTACACGCACGCAGAAACCGTAATTTTTTTTTTTTATTTACAAAACAATATCTTACCTTCCATAGTTTCGCTTTCCATACTCCCTGCACCCTTCGAGCCTTCCCATGCTTTTGCTTTGTTATATGTTGTACGCATATAATGAACTTTCGAGCGTGTCAGCTTCCAGTCCACCGCAATGTTGCTCATTTGAAAATTTTTGGGATTATTGTCTGGGGGGTGAGAAATTCCCAGTCAGGGTGATGGTACTAGGTCAGTATAGTAAAACTCTCAAAGGGTTTGGCGTTCATATGTGTCAGTTTGTTTTTATGACCTTTTAAAATTTTTCCTTATCTGTTGTAACATTTTTTTTTTGTGTTTTTTTAGTTTCAAAAACAAGAAAACTTCCTCTTTTTTGGCGACAGTTTTGATAAAATTCTTAACAATGCCAATATTATTCGTAAGCCTCTAGTGCCGAAGTAGAAGATATTGCTGCCTCGCTGCATATTAAACTTGGAATTGTTAAGAATTTTATCAAAACTGTCGCCAAAAGAGATAAAGTTTTCTTGTTTTTGAAACTAAAAACAAAAAAAAAATGTTACAACTAAGCGAAAAAACATCAAGATAAGGAAAAAGTTTAAAAGGTCATAAAAACAAACTGACACATACGAACGCCAAACCCTTTGGGGGTTTTACTATACTGACCTAGTACCACCACTCTGACTTGGAATTTTAACCCCCCAGATTAGCTGTTGTACTGTGTAATTAAAATAATAATAGATTACTCCAAAGTTGTATTTTAATTAATAGATTTACATCAAAATCCCTGTTTTGTGTCAAAAATTCAATCAACGCCTTTTCTTCTTCAAACAGCCACTTTCTGGTTGAGTTGGAACGCACCCGCTTTGCTTTTGTCTAAAAGCGCATTTGATTAGTTAAATTGTATTTATAATGCATTTTTATATTACCTGTATACCATTATATTGCTCCATTATTCCGAAAACCCTCGACAAAATAAATTTGAAAGAAATTTAAATTTAAACACAAATGTAACCACAACACAAAAGCAAACTGATGTAAACAGAAATCAGCCGATCAGTTATGACGAACCGAATACATAGCGTTCAGAGTTGTATTTGCGTAAACTTATTTTAATATGCCATCCAACAACAAATTTTTTACAGCATAGAAACTTATGATTTTATGATTTTACTGTGCTTTAAGACACTTTGTGAGTACCCCAATTAAAAAGAGTGCTAAATTAATAAGCTACGTTAATATTACAACTTTTTTCTTTCTCTTTGCTGACGTAGACATAGCTTACGTGGTTATATCTGAGTTGGCAATAGCGCGACAGTCGTTTCTTTTTTTAGCGCCAATTCGAGGTACCAAATACAGCCAGGTCCTCATCCATCTGATCTCTCCAACGAAGTAGAGGTCTTTGTTCGTCGAGGTGGGACTTTAATTTTCAATTGTTTACTCATTACAACGTGGCACCTGTCGGCAAGAGTGATTCTACGTTAAATTTCTATGTTTACATCGTTGTTGGTCGTATTACTGATTCTTAGATAGACGAGATTATCTACGACTTCATATATAGTCTTAACAGTGACGTGTGAGTCAAGTCGCAAATGCGATGATTGTTTGTTTGATGACAGGAGAAATTTCGTCTTGTCTTCATTCGCAATCAGATCCATACGCTTCGCTTTCTTCCCATCTGGAGTAAGGAACTAACGGTTGATAGTAGATTTTCATGATCTAACGCCACACTGATAAGACCCTATCAGTTCGGTGACGTTGTGTCTTTCACACCCCACGCTCGATAAGAACCTTATACTACGGTAATTGGCGCGGATTGTGGA